>WNYA01000022.1:728723-877076 GCA_019512145.1 Engystomops pustulosus
AGATAATGGACTGTAAGTAGATTTCATAAATTATTATGAAATATTGTATAATATTATATAATATATTATTTCATATTATCCCCAATGGAGTGGGAACTGACTTAGAGTGTGTGGTGACTGTAGGTAGATTGGGGCCATATACTGTAGTATGAGAGAAGTATAATTGAGAGGATAACCGATAAAGGGGAGGAGGCAGGGGGGTGTAGTGAAAATGTGTTTATTATTTAGAAGATATTTTCAAGATGCCTTTTGTCCCCTTTTTCCTCATCCCTCTTTACAGTCAGGAGGTCCTGTCTTGTCCTATTAGACGCAAACTGATATGCCGTCCGAAGACAGTGATCCGGATAACCTCTCTCCTTGAACCTATTCCTTAGGTCGTCCGAAAAGAGCTTGAACTCCTTATTATTACTACAATTACGTCTCATTCTGAGATATTGGCCTTTTGGGATTCCTCTGCACAATGCCCTTGGGTGGTTACTTTCCCATCGTAACAGGGAATTAGTAGAGGTGGGTTTGCGATAGACCGAGGTTTGCAAACTCCCATTCGTGTCTTTTTTAATCATTACATCCAGGAATGGTAACTCATCCGGATGGATCTCACATGTAAAACGAAGTCCAATATTGTTAATATTTAGATTCTTCACAAAGGCGCAGAAAGATTCCTTATCTTCCCTCCAGAGTACGAATATATCATCGATATATCTAAGAAATAACTCGACTCTATCCAAATCTCTTGGGGGTGTATCTCCAAAAATGATCGTATTCTCCCACCAGCCCAGGAGCAAATTTGCGTAGGTGGGGGCGCATGGGCTCCCCATCGCAGTGCCCCTGAGCTGGTGGTAGAATTTCTTATCGAACAGAAAAAAGTTATGTGTCAAGGAGAATTTTAGAAGATCCACTACAAAAGCATTATGTGGGCCGAAGTGTCTGCCCTTGGTGGAAAGGAAGTGCTCCACTGCCTCCAAACCTTTAGTATGCGGAATGGAGGAGTAGAGCGCCTCCACATCAATGCTTGCAAGTTGTACCCCATTATCAATGTGGATCCCTTCTAAGTGTCTGAGTAGATCGGTAGTATCCCTAATATACGAAGGCAGCGATAGGACAAAAGGCCTAAGAATTCTGTCAACATAAATACCAATATTTTGGCATAATGAGTTAACACCAGATACAATAGGTCTTCCTTTCAGGGGAGTTACCCCTTTATGTATCTTCGGTAAGGTGTAAAACGTCGCTACAGTCGTAAAATTCGGGAGCGAAAACTTATATTCAGATTCAGAGATCAGGGCATCCCTCAAGGCGTTCTTAAGTATGCCCTCAAGTTCTTTTTTATATGTCACTGTTGGATTTTGTGGTAGAATTTCTTACCCTTCATTATCCTTCAACAGATCCAAGCAGAGCTGATGATATGCCAAGTTGTCAAGGACCACAATATTTCCCCCCTTATCTGAGGGTTTCACTATGACCTCCGAGTCCTTTTCAAGGGTCCTAAGAGCATTCATTTCTCCCTTGGAAAGGTTGAAGGTTTTTTTGTCATTCGTAGTATCCAAAGCCCTCAAGTCCTTCTCAACCAAATCTACAAAGACATCTACGCATGAGACATTCGTCTTAGGAGGCATCATCGTGCTGGTACCCCTAAGAGAGGTGAAGGGTCCCTTCCCTCTTTGGTTAAAAACTAAAAACCGCGCACACAGGCGGATCAGTTTACGCCACTGTTATTCTGTGCTCATTTTCCGCCAACAGGTATTTTTCTATAGCCAAATGGAGGCCGGGCACCAAACGGAAAACAACAAGTTGTGTGAAAACTGTCCTCAAACAAAGCAGGTGCCGTCCACTTTTTACCAAGCCATATTGAATCCTTTTTGTTTAAGCCGCACAGGGAATAAAAGAATAACGTACGAATACATGACCCATTAAATTGCTTGTTGTAAAAAGCGGTTATTTTATTTTCTCCTCACGCCAGCCTGAACTCTGCACCGACTTTTTACATGCATACTAACGTGTTTCTGTGTGCTGTGGTGGTGACAAAGTAGGGCTCAATAACAGGAAAAGAGTTTCCTTGTCTGCGCATCTCCCTTGGTTCATTTAGAGGAATCCCAAGACATTTTAACAATTCCATCGCTTGTACATGGTTGGGTCCCTCAATGAATGCCCAACATGTTGGAGGCCCCCTAAGTTGTTAACGCACAACAGAGGGGACACCCGCCAATACACGTGTGTTCAACCAATTTTGTACGAAAAGTTCACAACCCTTTGGTAGAAAATTTCTAAAATGGTGTACAATAAGATTTGGGCGGTAAAATTTAACAAACCCCCTTCCTACCGGTGGGTGTTTTTTTTTCTCATTCCAATTCTAGTTCCCCCACTAAAAGGAAAAATAGGTGGGCAACATTTTATTTCGCCCAAAAAAGGAAGTCACCTTTTTTTTATTTAAACGGCTAATTTTGTGTCTCCCATAAGGGCGCAATTAAGACGGACAAAACAGACCCCAAAAATACCTGTAGGTCACTAAGCATTTTCCTCCTCTCTCCCCACGAGGTATAAATAAATTGCCCCCCACATGCCCCAAGTTTAAAACCTGTCTGTATTGCATGGGGATACGCATTAAGCCTCAAGAAAACAGGGAAGAGGGGGCCCTTGGCCTTTTTAACGAAGCCAAATTTTGACAGAAAACCCCTCCCTTTACATAAATGTCCCCCAAGGAATCGCACAAATTTAGAGAGCCCGTAGTGGGTAAACCAAACCGAATAGCGGGAAACTCATCCAACAAGTATCACCCAGTTTTTGGAGTGAAAGCCACCCAACCCCTTTTGAAGAATTCTAAGCAAGGTGTCAAAAAAATAATTGTTGGTATTTGTCGCCTCTGTAAATGTGTATTTGACATTATATTGTACTTTATTAGCTTAGGAAACTTAAATAGAATAAAAGGTGAACATGTATTTGTCTTATCAAGTTGAATCAATTTATGTACCTCCTAATTTATATATAAGCCACAAGGATTAAAAATTTGTATAGACTCCCCCGTCAAATGTGGTGGTGCATACCCTATTTTCCCCTCAAGCTTCCTTATCGTCGAGTTTGTAGAAGTTTACCCAACGCCACATGTTGTTCTCCCCCCCTTATTGTTGTTTCGTTGGCGGCCGCCCGCCCGGTCCCCCCGCCCGTGCCCTGGGCGGAAACTGTTGTTTTTTGTCACCTTTTTAGAAAAAAAACCAAGAATATTGGCTGGTGACAGAAAAACATGTTTTAGAACCATGCCATTTGGAGAAACCGCTAGCGTGGATATAAAAAGCGTCGAATAGAATCCCATACGAAAAAGGTGGAACCACTAAATTCTTTTGAATCGCACTACCCCTTAGAGGAAATTGGGTGCAATAGTAGTAATAATATATTGTAATTTTGCTCCCCTACAAGGGTATGATCCCCAAGATATATAAAGTCCGCCCCCCCGACAATCATTAAATAGGTGAAAAAAATTTTCCTATAAATGTTCACTATTAAATAAAACCCTCTAAATTTAAGTTATTGTAAGACCACAAAGGGGATAATAATGAGTTAAAATTAACCCCCAAAAAAAACGTAGGTTGGTTTAAACCTACTTATCTCTTCCCCGATAGTGTAGAATGTCACCCCACAAATGTGCATAATGTGAAAACGATAAAGTGGCCTTTTAAATGGGCGAACACAAAAGTAGTAGGAACTATAGAGGGAATGTTTATTGTCACCTTTTTTTTACGGATGTCCCAAATTTGATAAGGAAATCCCCCTTCTACCGTACTGTGGTACAGGTAATAGCATTTGGGAAGATCGTTAAGTGGGTACCAACCTCGATAAAACAGAGGGAAAAACCCCAAGAAAGGACAAAAGAAAAGTTGAAACCCCCATAATTTGTTGAATGTCTTACAACCTGCCCCTTGGGGACATTAATGAAGGTTATAATAAATGTTGGGTTGTCAAGGGTGTAATCCACAACGGTGGGTTGAAATTGAGCCAAATTGTCTGAAACCATACATGTGGGGTTTTTTTCCAAATATGGACTGGTGCAATGGGGAGTCCCAAGGTGGAAAAATTTGCACCAATTAATTTTTTTTTATTCTTGGAAAGGGGAGTTCTTTTCAGCTGGCCCGTGATCGTTGCGCTCCCTTATGGACAATAAATGGGGAGGGGGTAGTAGGGGAGCACCGGGACGAACAGTTTTTTGGTTATCCAAGTTTAAAACATTCCATTTCACCGAAAATTAAATTTCACCAATTAGGTTTCGAGATTTTGTATTTTGGGGCGCGGGAATTGCGTGGGGGACAAACAGGCCCCTGGGGGACCGAAGATAGGGCGACACAGGCAGACCTCAGGGGGACAACCAACACCTAGACGGTGGTGTGATCCCACGCGCTGGAGGGTGAGGGGCCCCCCCGGCAGGTTGCCCGCCTGAGGTATGAGGGTGGTGTACCCCCCATCTACCTAAAACTCCCCCCTCCTTTTTGGAAAGACTCTTTAAATATTATGAGCTCCCTTAACCATTAGAAACAAAGCAGCAAGAAATCTCCCCGGAAAAATGCTGTCCTTCAAAACATACGTAACATCTAAGAAACCTAGAGGTACCTGGGAGGGCGGCCCCGTCCCCGTCCTTCTTAGTCCACAAATTATTTAGCTTTTTTTTTGTATTCTTTCCTTTAATTATCATTTTTCTTTTCCTCTTGAAAAACAGATGATGAACTGAACTACGGTGCCCATGACATGCCCCACATTGGAAAAGTCAGACCTGACTGATCCTTAAGAAGTTGTTGTAACAAGCGGTAATCTTGTTTAACAATGTGCCATGAAGACCAGCACTTTTTGTAACCATCACAATTCTTGGTTTTTTTTCCCCCCGTAGCGGAAATTTCAAAATCAACGCCAATGGGGGGTTGACCTCTTATTCGCCCTAAGCGATGTGGCTGCCCCATTGGCTGGGAACCGAATATCTTGTCTGCCCTTTTTTTGGGACTGGGACCATATCGACCGCAGCCCCAAACATGAGCGGGCAAACAATGGACAGAGGGGGGGGCAACAAAAACCCCTCGGGCCACCCGCAATGCAAAAAAATCTTGGTGTGCCGTTATTGTCTAGAGAGTGTATACTAAGCCACGCCATCCGACTGCCCCCCCCGATCCCCACTGTGTGGGTCCCCACCCCCCTAATAGAACAATGGTGACGCGGTATTAACTGGACGTTCCCCATAAGTAAATTTACATGCTTGTATTGCTATCGGCTCCGTCTGAATAGAAAATAAGCGCCCCCAGTTACAGCGATAATACACTTGGGAGGGGGTGTTGTTGGTATGGGGGGGAAAGAAGAACGTAACCCTTCTGGTCCATGTGGCCAGGGAATGTGGATATGGGCGTGTTGTGTCAGGAAAAAACAGCCGGCCCGTACGTTACGCCCACCCGAATCAAGTGAACAGCCCCCCAAGCCCCGGCCCGTTCCCCTTATAAATATTACCCGGACCGGTGGTTTGTGTGGAAGGATCCACTAACACTAACTTCGCCGCCAAACCCGTGTCATATCACAATCCAGGCTGGTTGGGAAATGGGGCCTATCAGACCACAATCTTTATTAATTTTGTTTAAGCACTTTTAAGACCAAATAAGGGGATTATTTCGCTTTTTTTGAGTGGCCCGAGACGAACTGGCACTGTAAGAAAACAACACTTGTAAATTTTTTATAGTGGGGGTCTTGTTTAGCTTTATTTATTGGAAGAAAAAATTTGTTTATTAACTTTTTTACGTTGGGGAGGAAATACATCATCAATTCTTTGTTTTTGTGGAATTTTTTTTAGCCAATTTGTTTGGCGGGGGCGCTTTTTGGTATTCCCCTGTCCGCCTCCCCCCTCCCACTCCTTCTCATCTTTCATCTATCTTCCCGGCCCCCCTCCACCCCCACCTCTTCCCTGTGTGGCCTTCCCGAAATCCCGTCATTTTTTCATACTCTGTCACTTGTTTCTTTCCTTGTGGTCCTTATTTCCAATTTCTTTAATTGACAGGAAAACTAGAAATATGAAAAACAAATGCATTTTGGTTTTTAAGTAATTGCCATTTTTTAATAGCTGGCAATAATTTATAGTATTTTTTGGTTTACGGAGCTGGCCCCCTTGTTTTAAGCCCCTTATTTTTTTGGCGTAAACAAGTGTTTGGGCTCCTTTAAATTATCGGTAATCATTTTTTGGGTTTAGCTTTTGTACCTTTTTTTTCTTCGGAGCTCAATCCCTTTTTTAGACTAACATTTTTGTTTTTTTGTAAACATATTTCTGGAATAAAAAGTTTTTTAAATTTTGGGCAAAGTTGTTTTTTTTGTTTTTGGGTTTTTTTTTTTTTTTTATTAACCTCACCACGTTTCAACCGAGCGGGTCCCCCCCAATGTTAATGAAATTAGGAAAATTTAAAATTTGTACAATTGTTCTTACTGGCGACGCGGGCATACCAAAAAAAATAAGTGGGGGGTTCTATTTTTTCCGTGGGATTTAGTGGGGGGTTTTGTTGATTTATACTTTAACTTCTTGTTGTAAAGGGAAAAATGTGGGTGTTGTGGGATGTTTGGGGGGGAAACTTTTCACTTTCTTTTTTATTATTTATTTTTTTACTGTAAAAAAACGCTTTTTATTTTTTTATTTTTTTTCCCTTTTTTTTTTTGTACATGTTTAAGTGGCAAGAACCTCTTAAGCTTGGTCTGAACAAGTGATCTTTCCCTCTTTTCACTGAATCAACTTGTTTGTCGAAGCTTTTGTCATACAAGTTTGGTACACATAGCCATTTTACAGGGATGTAGTTGCAACTGTGTTAATGTGTAAGAACACAAACTGAGCCACAGTGGGCCCTTGCGCATAGGCCTCCCAGTTGTCCCTTACAGCCGGGTTCCTCTGCCAAGGGAAAGGCCCACGGACCCGGCCCACAACAAAAAGCACAGAAGTGTAAGAGTAATTGGAGGGAAGAATCGCGCAGCCCCCCTAGATATAATGAGCTCCCCCCCTTGCCCACACCGGCTCCAAGTTCCCCCCCCCCCCCTGTTTCTTTCGATCCTTCGCATTGGAGCGGAACCCCCCGAGTACAAGCGCGTCAGGGGGGGTCCGAATTTGCGCATTTTAAATAAACTTTAAAAATGCCCCTCTGACCAGTCGCCCCCGCCGGTCCCACTGCCGCCCGACCGCGGCGGGTGTATATTTATAGGGGTATAACACCCCTACGCGTATCTGGCGCTAATAGACATCTCCGATGCCGCAGGGTGTTAATAGAGGCCGGGTGGTCACACTATAACCATCTAGCCCCCGACACCCCCGCAGCTTACCTGGGCCCCCCAACACGATGAACATTGGGCGTAAAAAAAACTGTTGTCTCAAGTAAAGCGAGATCCAACAAAAGCAATAATTTGGATTTTGTTAGTGAAAATTTCAACATCACATTTTAAAATTCCCCAAATAATCCAATTCCCTGTGGACATTCTTGTGGGACCAATCCAAACATAAATTATCCAGACATTTCAAAATTATCAGCAACTTCGTAGGCGGTTAAATCTATCTGCCTGAGAACACAATGATTTTGTCTTCCCTCTCCCAAAAAGGCCAAATTTTTTTTCACAATTTCTTTTATTTGTAAATAAATGCAAAACTTATCAGCCAAATTACCACTAAAGTGATGAGTACAGAACATGTGGGAACAAAGCATCCATAAGCGCTTCGATAATAATCAGTGTTTTAAAAGTTATAACCATTAAAGTCGACCACATTGTCAGAATCCACAAGCGATGGGGCTGACTTAACTTATAAACTGGCTGTATCCTGAACGGGTTAATAAACTTTGTGAGCTAAACGCCCTACCAGAATACTGATCACATGGGACAAGAATACAAATACATCTTGAAGATAGATTGCACACATCACAAAGTTTGAGAAACTGGAATACACAAGTCTCTGCAAACCACTAGTTTGTGAATGTGCTAGCATTGAGATTCTTATTTAAGACTGTGTTTGGGATTATCTGAGATAGTACATTAGTAGCATAGTACAGTACTGTACATTAGTAGTTTTTCTCAGACTTTGTGGATTTTTGTCAAACTCCTCATAGATATTGTTTACAAATTCTGTCCATCTAATAGATCTGTGAGCAATTGTTTGCTGGAATATTTGAGTATTTAGCATTTAAAGGGAACGGGTTTCTAGAAGCAAGTCTTTAATGTAGAGTTAATCTGGTCTGCTGCCAAAAGTAGTTTAGGAAGCTCCTTAATATATATTACAACTAGTTTTCTATTTTTATTTATAATTGAGAAATAAGGAAATTATTCATTTATTCCAAACACAGATTTCAAAAGCATTTTGATTATTTTCTTATGTAAATGGTTATGACTAGAGATTCTAACTTCGGTTCTAACTTCGGTTTGAATTCGGAAAATTGATTTGTCACAAAGCCAAGTTTACGGTGATTTTGGGAAGGACGTTTTTTTGTTCTCCTTTTCACCAAAATGGGTGCAAGTAACAATGTGTTACATGGGGAGAGAGAAGTCTGGGAAGGAGAAAGGAACCCGCTCAATCACATGTGCGACCTGTAAGCCTATCAAGACCGGCGCAGGACTTATGTGAATGTCACACAGACTATATATAAGAGGCAGCCATTTCTAATCTCAGCATTTCACATTGGCATGTGCTGCCTGTAGCGTCCAGCTGCTTCTGCTGTGACTGTGCTGTGTGATTGTATTTTTGCTCCAAGAGTGTCGTTTTGGGGGATCTGTATAGCCCAAATACCAGTTCTTTTTGTTTGCTGAGGTGAATAGGAATAAATACATACTTTTTGTAGTGATTTCTGCTTCAATCCCAGTGTGTCAGTTCTTGTAGTTATAGAGTGATTTTGTTCCAATTACAGGGTGTCCATTGGCAGCATCTTTATAACGCAAATTCCAATACTTTTTTGATGCTAACTTTGAGAGTAACATCAGGGTGGCAGCAGTGTGAGCAGGGATGCCAAAACTGCCACAGGGTACAAACCTCAGCTCGGAGGTGCAAAGTAAGCATGGACAGGGGCTAGTGAGGCAGCATCCATTAGTAGTCGCTCAGTGCAGAGTGTTGGCAGTAAAATTACCCACCTTGGCACAAAATAGCAAAAAACTCTTTTGTCAAAAACTTCGTCATGGTGTATAAATACAATTAATATAAATACAATAGTACAATACGAATTCTCAGCCAGAAAAAATGACAGTTATAAAGGCATAAGTTTAATTATACATCTTTTAAAAAGGTACTAATGTACCATACTCACACACTATCACTAATCAATAAGTTAGCACACCAAAGCACTACCACCCTAGTGCAATAACATAATCCTGTGGAACAGTTGAAACATACTCAAAATCTCTACAGGTTTAGAGGGTGGCAGATTGTGGATTGGTTACATACCCTGAGGGACCGTCTGTGTGTAGGATCTCTCTTGGTATCCACACTTACACTCCTTGTCTACAGCGGTTGAGAGGGCCTGCTGTAGGAGGGTGGGATAGATCCTTGTATTCTCCTGGATCAATGGGGGAGGTGTTGATTATGTTCTAAATACACCCTATCCCCCACACAAGACTCCCCGTCCTAACACAGGACAGTACCAATATACCTGTCCCTAATACTTATTCAAACACAAAGCACACCTCCCTGACGCGTTTCACAATCAAGCTTCATCAGAGGGAGATATATACTGTGACTGGACAAGTGGTCCCTATGAACAGACAAATATGGAGACAACCATTTTAGTATTCAAGTTAGTGCCTCCAACCAAACACCCACAGGGGGTTGCTTACTCACCACAAGGTCCGTGGTCAAGTCCCAAAAGAGGTGCTAAGTAAGGAGGGGAGTGCCCCTCTCAAACTGCCATACCTCATGTTCAACCGATTCGCTTGCGTGTGACACTATTGTGCTGTGTGAAGCCGGATTTACATCAACCGGCCACGCCGCCTCATGAACGTTTCCGTTCACGGTGGACTTAACGATAGGTCCCCAGTGCGTCCGTTCACTACCACTCTGGTTCCCGTGTATACAGTGCATGGTTGGCGAACCGGAAGTGGCCACGTCACTTCCGGGGGTGGCGGCCGGAGTTCTGTTACAAGGTTGCATAGCAACACTACCATGCAGCGTGCGACTATGTTTGACATCGCGGACGTCCTGCATGGCCTTATTTATTGTAAGTACGAGGCTATTCAGGTATACAAGCATAGGTAATATTATCATCGGATATACACTATAGATAGAATCAGTTCAATCCGGATGTGCCGTGTGTCGGCAAAGCACAGTTATTAAGTGTCAAAAGTATAGGAGAATCCATGGGGTCAGTTGTTGTGACCTGCGGTTATTTGATTATATTTCAACAGTATATTAATAACGGCATATGGGACTAGTGTGCACCATAAAGAACATATTTCATACTTTGGTGGAGGGTTAGTTGATCTAGAATAGTTAGTAAATTATTATGTTCTAGAGATCTTCATATAAAACATGCATATTGCATCGGACATTAAGACCGCCGGGTGCCACTGTATTCAGGATATATATCCATTTGGCCTCTCTTTGTAGGACCTTCGGTCCCAGTCCCCTCTCACTACGGCGGGGGGGTGGTAACTAAACTCAATCCCTGTAAATTGTATAGCGGCGGCCTGTCATTATGTGCCATGTGTTGTGGCGTGCAATAGGGTATCTCGATTGTGTTCGATATCGCCAGATGGGCCCTGATCCTCCTTCGAAACTCTTGAATAGTTTTCCCTACATATTCAAGTCCACAAGTACATGTCGCCTTATAGATAACCCCTTCGATCTGGCATTTATGAAGTCCCTAATTGTGTATGTCCTGTTAGTATTCCTTCCATAGAAGGTTTTACCAGTCTTAAGGTATTGGCATGCTATGCAGCCGCTGCATTTAAAACAACCACATATCTGATAAAACATTTGTGCAAAAAAGATATACCCCCACCTATCAGACGGCTTTCAAAGAGTTGACTCGCACTTTCAAAGACCAATATACATCTTGGTGGGAAGTGCAGTCACTTGAGAGTTATCTTAAAAGCAATATCGTACCACGAGGCTTACGCATCACGTTAACCCCGGGTAACAGATTTAAGAACTCTACATTATTAACGAAATGGGAAAAAGAAGCGACAGCCAGTTCACTGAGATTCATGCAGTTGCTCTTGGCTGAGGAGAAGTCTAATTTAGATCAACTGGAAAAAAGACTAACTGACAGATTGATAGTTAAAAAATTCTCAGGGGAACCAGATTTTGCCAAAAAAGAGTCACAGCTTCAAGTGGTCCTGGAAAAATTTCAGTTCCACTTGAAAGAACGTAAACAACCGACAGTTTACAAGGGATTTACAGGATTTAGGGACAACAGAGCCTTTACGATGTCCTTACCCCGACGAATACTGGGAGAGAGGTTGAAACTGCCTTGTCATCTACAGATACGGAGATATCAGAGACAGAAGTAGAGGTAAAGGAAAAGGGTGGGGCTAGACCGAGAGGAGCAGCAAGAGGAAGGGGTAGGTCAAATACATACGGACAACCCTCCCAACAACATTTTTTAGAGACGGTTTACCCCTGAATATCGAAATCCTCCTCAGAATCCCAGATAAACCTATCATCAAGACCACTTGCGACAGAAGAGGTGGAGGTCCTAAAGAAGGACTTACTTTGTACCAACAACGACTTTGACCTCTTTTACTGGACAAAGGACTTACACCTGTTCGCGAGAAGACTCGGCTGGCATAAAGTGTTTAAACGAAAAGACGATAAACTAGCTCTGACTAGGGATCCCTAGAAGAAAGTTGGGATGAGGTGAGACTACTGCAAAGCTTAGAGGACTGATTCCAACCAAAAGTGAAGGACCCTGCACCTCTCTTAGGGTTACGCATCACGATTGATTGCCCTCCTAAGACGGATGTTTCATGCATTGATGTCTTTGAGACTTGGTTGAGAAGGACTTGAGGGCTTTGGATACTACGAATGACACAAAAAAAACTTCAACCTTTCCAAGGGAGAAATGAATGCTCTTAGACCCTTGAAAAGGACTCGGAGGTCGTAATAGTAAAACCCTCAGATAAGGGGGGAAATATGTGGTCCTTGACAACTTGCAATCATCATCTTGCTTGGATCTGTTGAAAGATAATGAAGGGTAGAAATTCTACCACAAAATCCAACAGTGACATAAAAAAAGAACTTGAGGGCATAATTAAGAACGCCTGAGGGATGCTGATCTCTGAATCTGAATATAGTTTTTTGCTCCCAAATTTACGACTGTAGCGACGTTTTACACCTACCGAAGAAGATACAAAAGGGGTAACCCCCCTGAAAGGAAGACCTATTGTATTGGTGTGTAACTCATTATGCCAAAATAGGGGTTATATTGACAAAAATTCTTAGGCCTTTTGTCCTATCGTGCCTTCGTATATTAGGGATACCACGATCTACTCAGACACTTAGAAGGGATCCACATTGATAACGGGATACAACTTCCACAGTGCTGGTACCCCTAAGAGAGGTGAAGGGTCCCTTCCCTCTTTGGTTGGAATCGTCCTCTAAGCTTTGCAGTAGTCTCACCTCATCCAACATTTCTCTAGGGATCCCTAAGTCAGAGCTTAGTTTATCGTCTTTTCGTTTAAACACTTTATGCCAACCGAGTCTTCTCGCGAACAGGTGTAGGTCCTTTGTCCAAGTAAAGGAGTCAAAGTCCGTTGTTGGTACAAAGTTAAGTCCCTTCTTTAGGACCTCCACCTCTTCTGTCGCAAGTGGTCTCGATGATAGGTTTATTATCTGGGATTCTGAGGAGCATTTCGATTTCTCAGGGGGTAAACCGTCTCTAAAAAATGTTGTTGGGAGGGTTGTCCGTATGTATTTGACCTACCCCTTCCTCTTGCTGCTCCCCTCGGTCTAGCCCCACCTCTTTTACCTTTACCTCTACTTTCTGTCTCTGATATCTCCGTATCTGTAGATGACAAGTCAGTTTCAACCTCTCTCCCAGTATTCGTCGGGTTAAGGACAGTATAGGCTCTGTTGTCCCTAAAATCCTGTAAATCCCTTGTAAACTGTCGGTGTTTACGTTCTTTCAAGTGGAACTGAAATTTTTCCAGGACCACTTGAAGCTGTGACTCTTTTTTGGCAAAATCTGGTTCCCCTGAGAATTTTTTAACTATCTCAATCTGTTCAGTTAGTCTTTTTTCCAGTTGATCTAAATTAGACTTCTCCTCAGCCAAGAGCAACTGCATGAATCTCGGTGAACTGGCTGTCGCTTCTTTTTCCCATTTAGTTAGCAGTGTAGAGTTCTTAAATCTATTACCCGGAGTTAGTGTGATGCGTAAGCCTCGTGGTACGATATTGCTTTTAAGATAACTCTCAAGTGACTGCACTTCCCACCAAGATGTATATTGGTCTTTGAAGGTGCGGGTCAACTCTTTGAAAGCCGTCTGATAGGTGGGGGTATATCTTTTTTGCACAAATGTTTTATCAGAAAAAACTTCATTCACTTCCGTTAACCACTGTTGTTTGTCTATGCCAGTCTCCAGAAAGCCCGCCATTACCAGAGTCTAATGACTTAAATCACAAAATAGCAGAAAAATTCTTTTTCACAAAATTCTGTCATGTAGTATAAAAACAATTCTCAGCCAGAAAAATGACAGTTAAAAAGGTATAAGTTTAATTATAGTCCTTTAAAAGGGTACCTGACGTACCAAACACACACACTATCAGTAATCAATAAGTAAACACACCAAAGCACTACATCCTAGTGCCGATACATTAACATGTGAACAGTTGAAAACATGCTCAAAATCTCAAGCCGGTTAGAGGGTGGCAGGTTGGATTGGTTACATACCTTGAGGGACCACGTGCTGTGTAGGATCCCTCTTGGATATACACTTACCACTCCTTGTCTAGCCGGGTTGAGAGGGCCTGCGGTAGGAGGGGGTAGATACTTGTATTTTCGTGGATCCGATGGGGGAGGTGTGAATTATGTTCTACATACACCCTATCCCCCAAAACAAGACTCCCGTCCTAACAAGGACAGTACCAATATCCTGTCCCCAGCGGCTGCATAGCATGCCAATACCTTAAGACTGGTAAAACCTTCTATGGAAGGAATAATAACAAGACATACACAATTAGGGACTTCATAAACTGCAGATCGAAAGGGGTTATCTATAAGGCGACATGTACTTGTGGACTTGAATATGTAGGGAAGACTATTCAAGAGTTTCGAAGGAGGATCGGGGCCCATCTGGGCGATATCGAACACAATCGAGATACCCCTATTGCACGCCACATACACATGGCACATAATGGACAGGCCTCAGCAATACAATTCACAGGGATTGAGTTAGTACCCCCCCCCCCCACAGAGAGGAGGGGAGGGGGACCGAAGGGTCCTACAAAGAGAGGCCAAATGGATCTATATCCTGAATACAGTGGCACCCGGCGGTCTTAATGTCCAGATGCAATATGCATGCTTTATATGAAGATCTCTAGAACATAATAAATTTACTAACTATTTCTAGATCAGACTAAACCCTCCACCTAAAGTATGGAAATATGTTCTTTATGGGCACACTAGTCCCATATGCACGTTATTAATATCTGTTGAAATATAATATAATAACCGCAGGTCACAACAACTGACCCCAATGGCATTCTCCCTTATACTTTTGACACTTAATAACTGCTGCTTTGCCGACACACGGCACATCCGGATGTAACTTGATTTCTATCTATATGTATATCCGGATGAAATTTACCTATGCTTGTATACCTGAATAGCCTCGCTACTTACAATAAAGAGCCATGCAGGACGTCCGCGATGTAAACATAGTCGCACGCTGCATCAGTGGTTGCTATGCAACCCTTGTAACCAACTCCGGCCGCCACCCCGGAAGTGACGTGGGACACTTCCGGTTCGCCAACCAGTGCACTGTATACACGGGAACCAGAGTGAGTAAGTGACGGACGCACTGGGGGACCTATCGTTAAGTCCACCGTGAACGGAAACGTCATGAGGCGGCGTGGCCGGTTGTATGTAAATCCGGCTCACACCGCACAATAGTGTCACACGCCAAGCTATCGGTGTGAACATGAGGTATGGCAGGTTTGAGAGGGCACTCCCTCCTTACTTAGCACCTCTTTTGGGACTTGACCACGGACCCTTGTGGTGAGTAATGCAACCCCTTGTGGGTGTTTGGTTGGAGGCACTAACTTTGAATACTAAAACTGGTGTCTCCATATTTTTTCTGTTCATAGGGCCACTTGTCCATGTCAGTATATATTCTCCCTCTGATGAAGCTTGATTGTGGAAACGCGTCAGGGAGGTGTGCTTTGTGTTTGAATAAGTATTAGGGACAGGATATTGGTACTGTCCTTGTTAGGACGGGAGTCTTGTGTGGGGGATAGGGTGTATTTAGAACATAAATCACACCTCCCCCATCTGATCCAGGAGAATACAAGGATCTATCCCCTCCTACAGCAGGCCCTCTCAACCCGGTTAGACAAGGAGTGGTAAGTGTGGATCCAAGAGAGATCCTACACAGCAGACGGTCCCTCAGGGTATGTAACCAATCCAACCTGCCACCCTCTAACCTGTATTGAGATTTTGAGTATGTTTTCAACTGTTCACAGGATTATGTATATGCACTAGGGTGTAGTGCTTTGGTGTGCTAACTTATTGATTAGTGATAGTGTGTGAGTATGGTACATTAGGTACCTTTTTAAAGGATTATAATTAAACTTATGCCTTTTTAACTGTCATTTTTTCTGGCTGAGAATTGTAAGACACCAGTGGAGCTCGAGCGTGTGTAACGGTAGATCCGTGGGTAGAAAGTGAAGGCATGGCCAGGGAGCTAACGTTGGCACCAGGCCCTGTGTCAACACATGCAGTGTCAACATGCCTGGAGAAACATGGAATCAGATGTGGGGGACTTCTATACACCGCCACAGCAACGAGCAAAACCTATGTGGACACATGCCATTTCAGCAGTCAAGGCTGCAGCCCACTCTACCGAAGGTGAGCTGTTTGTCTTGACAAATCATCCTACCGTCCAGATGCGCCGCTCTGTGCTACTCCAGCAGTCATTGAAAGAGGCGATTACAATAAGACAAACTGTATGCATCCAGCCATCCTATGGTGCAGAAGCAGAAGAACTCTTGTCCAAGTGTGGTACTGCAGTCTCTTCTTCCTTCAAGTATGGACTCTACACCTTCAGAGAACTAATGACTTGTGCCGAACAGAGGTGGAGATTCCAAGCCAAATTTCTTTTTCAAAAAGGCACTACCGAGCCCTTTACATTGTACTAAAGAAGAAGGTCGGCCGGTCTTATGCTTATCAGTTTCTCCAAGGTGCACGGCAACAATGGCGGACGTGTCGGAGCGTGTACCTATGGCATCAGGTCCCGTACATGTCCTTACAGCCCACTGTGTGCATGTGCTTCGCCAACCACACCACAACTTCCAACAAGAGATGCGACTTTATCGTCCTACGTTGTCCAAACTAGTAGCTGTCTGAGCTAGATGCCTCTCTCCACATCCTCTTCTCTATCACCACCTCACAGACCTCCACAAGTGGACACTATCAAACCAGCATGTGAGAGGGACAGCGGTGTTATGAAATTCTACACTGCATTTGCCCGGGAGATCGAAAGTCACACAGGGCAGGAACTGCTCCGCACACTGCCAAGAATAAAAGTCAATGGTTGTGGCTTTTGTACTTATGTATTTATATTAATTTGTATTTATACCTACATGACAGAAGTTTTTGAAAAAGAGTTTTTTTGCTATTTTGTGCCAAGGTGGGTAATTTTACTGCCAACACGCTGCACTGAGCGACTACTAAGTTGCTGCCGTCACTGAGCCCCTTGTATCCACTGCTTACTTTGCACCTCCGATTCGAGGTTTGTACCCTGTGGCCTTTTGGCTCCCTGCTCACAACTGCTGCACCCTGATGTTACTCTCAAATTTAGCCACAAAAAAGTATTGAATTTGCGTTATAAAGATGCTGCACAATGGTACACCCTGTAATTGGAACAAAATCCTCTATAAGCTACAAGAACTGCACACCGCGGATATTGAAGCAAAATCACTACAACAGTATGTATTCTTCCTTTCAACCTCAGCAACAAAAAAGAACTGGTATTTGGGGCTATACAGATCCCCCAAAACGGACACTCTTGGAGCAAAAATCACAACAGCACACAGTACAGCAGAAGCAGCTGGACGCTACAGGCAGCACATGCCATGTGAAATGCTGAGATTAGAAATGGCTGCCTCTTATATATAGTCTGTGTGACATCACATAAGCCGTTTCCTGGTCTCCTGATAGGCTTACATGTCGCACATGTGATTGACGGTGTGTTCCTTTCTCCTTCCCAGACCTTCTCCTCCCCATGTAACACATTGTACTTGCACCCATTTTGGTGATAAGGGAGACAAAAAAACGTCCTTCCCACAAATCACCGTAAACTTTGGCTTTGTGACAAATCAAATTTTTCCTGAATTCACCAACCGAAGTTAGAACTCCGAAGTTAACATCTCTAGTCATAACCATTTACATAAAGAAAATAATCAAAATGCTTTTGAAATCGTGTGTTTTGTAATATGAAGATTAATTTCCTATTTTCTCAATTATAATATAAATAGAAAACTAGTTGATATATTACATTAGGATGCTTCCTAAACTACTTTTTGGCAGCCAGATTAACTCTACCTTAAGACTTGCTTCTAGAAAACCCATGTTCCCTTTAATGCTAAATACTCAAATATTCCAGTCAAACATTGCTCACATCTAAACTTATGCCTTTTTAACTGTCATTTTTTCTGGCTGAGAATTGTATTGTACTTATTGTATTTATATTAATTGTATTTATACTACATGACAGAAGTTTTTGAAAAAGAGTTTTTTGCTATTTGTGCCAAGGTGGTAATTTTACTGCCAACACTCTGCACTGAGCGACTACTAATGTTGCTGCCTCACTGAGCCCCTGTACCACTGCTTACTTGCACCTCCGATGCGAGGTTTGTACCCTGTGGCCGTTTGGCTCCCATGCTCACACTGCTGCCACCCTGATGTTACTCTCAAGTTTAGCATCAAAAAAGTATTGAAATTTGCGTTATAAAGATGCTGCACAATGGACACCCTGTAATTGGAACAAAATCACTCTATAAGCTACAAGAACTGACACCCTGGGATTGAAGCAGAAATCACTACAAAAAGTATGTATTTCTTCCTATTCACATCAGCAACAAAAAAGAACTGGTATTTGGGCTATACAGATCCCCCAAAACGGACACTCTTGGAGCAAAAATCACAACAGCACAGTACAGCAGAAGCAGCTGGACGCTACAGGCAGCACATGCAATGTGAAATGCTGAGATTAGAAAATGGCTGCCTCTTATATATAGTCTGTGTGACATCACATAAGCCTGCCGGTCTCTGATAGGCTTACAGGTCTGCACATGTGATTGAGGGTGTTCCTTTCTCCTTCCCAGACTTCTCTGCCCCATGTAACACATTGTACTTGCACCCATTTTGGTGATAAAGGAGACAAAAAAAACGTCCTTCCCACAAATCACCGTAAACTTTGGCTTTGTGACAAATCAAATTTTTCCTGAAATTCCAACCGAAGTTAGAACCGAAGTTAGAATCTCTAGTCATAACATTTACATAAAGAAAATAATCAAAATGCTTTTGAAATATGTGTTTTTTTTAATATGAATTAATTTCCTTATTTCTCAATTATAATATAAAAATAGAAAACTAGTTGTAATATTAATTAAGGATGCTTCCTAAACTACTTTTGGCAGCCAGATTAACTCTACCTTAAAGACTTGCTTCTAGAAACCCTGTTCCCTTTAAATGCTAAATACTCAAATATTCCAGCAAACAATTGCTCACATCTATAAAATGGACAGAATTTTTAAACAATATCTATGAAAGGAGTTGACAAGAATCCACCAAGTCTGGAGAAAAACTACTAATGTACAGTACTGTACTCTGCTACTAATGTACTCTTCTAGCTACTCCATAACACATCTTAAATAAGAATCTCAATAGCTAGCACATTCACTAAGTGGTTTCAAGAGCTGTATTCCCATTTTCTCAACTTGTGATGGTGCAATCTATCTTCAAGATTTATTTTGTATTCTTTCCCATGTGATCAGTGGTCTGGTAGCTTTATCTCACAAAGTTTATTAACCCTTTAAGGATACAGCCAGTTTATAGCTTAAGGCCAAGCCCCATGTTTTGGATTCTGACATGTGTCGCTTTATATGGTTATAACTAGAGATGAGCGAACATGCTCGTCCGAGCTTGATGCTCGGTCGAGCATTAGCGTACTCGAAACTGCTCGTTGCTCGGACGAATACTTCGCCCGCTCGAGAAAATGGCAGCTCCCGCCGTTTTGCTTTTTGGCGGCCAGAAACAGAGCCAATCACAAGCCAGGAGACTCTGCATATTCAAGAGGAAGATATTAGGAAACTAATATTGGGACAAGAAGGACGGAGCCCCAGTACCTCTGGTTTAGATGTTCCTGTGTTTTGCCAGGACAGCATTTTCCCGGTGAATTCTGCTGCTTCTAATGGTAGGACTCAATAAAGAGTCTGTTCCAAAAGAGGAGTTAGGATGGACACCACATACTACTACTAAGAGACCTGCGACACCTCCAGAGTGACAAAAGTTTAGTTGGTCCCCTGGTCTATTCTACCTCCTTATAAACTAGACATTCACAATTCACGCCCAACCTATTGTGAATTAATTTCGGTAAAATGAATAATTGTAACAACTGTTATGTCCCGTTGCTCCCTATACCCCTCCATTATTTCATAAGGGGCGCCACATAACGGGTACTGAAATCGTTATTCGAGACGAGCACTCGAGCATCGGGAAAAGTTCGTCTCGAATAACGAGTACCCGAGCATTTTAGTGCTCGCTCATCTCTAGTTATAACTTTTAAACACTGTTACTTATCGAAGCGCTTATGAGATTGCTTTTTCCCCACATGTTGTACTTCATTTTAGTGGTAAATTTTGGCTGATAAGTTTTGCATTTATTTACAAATAAAAGAAATTTTTGAAAAATTTGCCTCTTTTGAAATTTAAAATCATTGTGTTCTCAGGCAGATAGATTTACCGCCTACATAAGTTGCTGAACAATTTTTGAAATGTCTGGATAATTTATTTTGATGTCACAGAATTGATTATTTTGGGGATAAATACTGTTTTGAATCAAAAACCATTTTTGACTGTTTTTAACAGTTTTTTAGCAATGTTCATCGTGAGGGTTCAATAATGATCTACTTTTATTCTACCGATTGTTACGGACGTGGTGATACTATATATGTGGCGTTATGATTTAGACAGTTTTTTTGTATTATATGACTCTATATATGTTATGGGGATTATGGGCATTTTAATTGAGTTATTTTTTATTAAATTTTTATTTAAATTTTTTTTTTCTTTTTTACTAGTACAGGCGGTCCCCTACTTAAGGACACCCGACTTACGGACAACCCATAGTTACAGACGGACCCCTCTGCCCACTGTGACCTCTGGTGAAGCTCTCTGGATGCTTTACTATAGTCCCAGACTGCAATGATCAGCTGGAAGATGTCTGTAATGAAGCTTTATTGATAATTCTTGGTCCAATTACACCAAAAATTTTGAAACTCCAATTGTCACTGGGGCAAAAGAAAAAAAATTGTCTAGAACTTCCATTATAAAATATACAGTTTCGACTTACATACAAATTCAACTTAAGAACGATCCTCCGGACCCTATCTTGTATGTAACCCGGGGACTGCCTGTATATAGAGGTATGACATGTTATAGCTGCATATATATGTGTAATGTGTGTGTATATAGAGGTATGACATGTAATAGCTCTCTATATATAGGTGTAATGTGTGTATATAGAGGCATAACATGTAATATCTGTATATAAAGGTGTAATCAGGGCCGCATCTGCCATGAGCGGGCGGCAGAATGCGGACCCCTTTAAGAGCGGCATTTTGCAGCTCCAATGTGGGCAACTCGGGTGCCTGTTGGCGCCCGAATCTCCCTCCAGATAAATCGTACCTGTCTCTTTAAGAAACAGGTGCAATTTACATGTGGAGCGGCGCAGCGCCTTTATGGCTGCGCGCGTTGCTCCGTACAATGCAGGGACACAGGCAGCGGGTGATGATGTCACACCGCCTGTGTCACTTAGTGGAGCCGCGGCTGCTAGTATAGCTGCGTGAAGACGGGAGCCGTGGGAGCATAAGTATAAGTTTTATTATTTTTATTGTTGAATTATTAATTAAATGTGGCCACAGGAGTATATAATATTTAGGAGCAAAGTGTTGTTACCCAGGAGACTTTATACAGTAAGTACTGTGGTATTTTTAGGAACGCCGGCTGGAGATGGTGCACGAAGCTAAAGATATCCGGCCGTGAATTAAGCAGTGATAAGTAATGGATGGAAGAACCTGGACTAAAGTCCTCCTTATGGAAGAGATTGTCATCTCTAAAGGTACTAGATGTCACCAATGTCAGTCACAGTGTCGGTGCGCTGCCTGTGGGGATGTTAATTGTTAGTAAAGTTTTCAGCATTTACTTAACAGGGAGCGGGCAATGGAACAGGAGTAGAGGGGGGTGGGCAGCATTTTAATATTCGCCTCAGGCAGCAAATGGAGTAAGATTACCTCTAGTAAATATCTTAGTGAGGACCTCTGGGTGTACGGGCTTTAAAGGAGGGAATTTTTGCGGGATGAGCTGATGTTTTCTTTGCTACCTTTTTGAAATTTGTACGGCATTGATCACTTGCATTACTGGGGTCAACACCGAGAAATAACAGTTCTTATATTTTGATAGAAGGACATTTGCGGGGATACCTTACATGTTAGATTGTTATGTTTATTGTTATATCAGTTATAGGAAAGTCGTGTGATTTAAAGATTTAGCTTTTTTATAATTTTTTTTTTACTTTTTCATACCCATTGGAAGTGGTCCTACCATATATCTGCAATGACGACAGTCAGGCAGTATATGTGGATTTAACAACATCATCTATTTAACAAATGCTACCATTGGCACATTGTAAACAGGTCTTGGAAATATAACAGAAGTTAATTCGTAGTCAAATATATATTGAGGTATTCTAAAGTGTGGGGAGCTGTATGTTTTATATTAAATTATAAGTGGCCAATGCTAAATAGTATTATTTTAGTACCCACATAAGTTATACTAGGGTACAGTGTTGGTCAGTTGGGTGTGAGTGGTATATAGATATATGTGGGGGAAAGTGTGGTCGTTGGTGGTGTGAGAGGTATATATGATATATGTGGGGTACGTGTGGTCCAGTGGTGGGTGGAGGGGTAGATTGATATATTGGGGACACAGGTTGTACAGGTGTGGGTGTGAGGGTATATATGATATATGTGGAGTACCGTGTGGTCAAGTGTGATGTTAGGGGATATATGATATATGTGGAGCACAGGTGGTCATCTTGTGGCTGTGAGGGTACAATGATATATGGAGGGGTACAGTGTGGTCAGTTGGGTGTGAGGGGTATATATGATATATGTGGGGAGAGTGTGGGAGTGTATGGTTTGAAGGTATATATGAATATGAGTGGGGTACAGTGTGGTCAGATTGTGTGTGAGGGGTATATATGATGTATGGGGGGTACAGTGTGGTCAGTTGTGGTGTTGAGGGTAATTTTTTAATGATATATGGGGACAAAGTGGTAAGTTGTGTCGTGTGGGAGGGAGGAGAATGATATATGTGGAGTAAAGTGTGGTCAGTTGGATGTTAGGGGTAATATGAGCTATGTGGGGGGCACAGGGTGGTCATGTGGTGTGAGGGGTACATATGATAATGTGGGGCCCTTGTTTCGCTTCTGAAGAGAATGATCAAGGTGTCATTAAATATAACTGCATTGGTGATTTTTCTTATGATTTGACTTACCCAGTCATCATCAAAATAAAATGGGCCCCTCCCACGCGATATAATACGGGATCTCCTTTCGGCCGTGACTTCTGTCGCGCCCCCCTGAATGAGTATTGTGAAACTTTCAAGAGTATTTTTTTAATTATTAAATTAGCCATTTTCATTTTTTGTTGACCCACCCCCACCCCCCTAGGTGAACAGTGTGGTAAGTTGTGGTATGTGAGGGGGCTCATGTTAGACCTCTAAGAAAAAATAAGGAGAGTGATCGGAAAAGATGGGTCCGTGCGGTCGCCTCTGGGGAACTGACCTTAGCTTAATTTTGGGTTAGAATAATAAATTATAATTAACATATTACAGCATCACTACGGTAGTGGGAAGGCGCCACTCTGATCATTCCCGTTCCCAGCCCACATCCCAAAGCACCGCTCTCTGTTTATCATTCTTGCTGGTATGAGCGAGCGATAGGTGACAGTCTGGAGGCATTTGTTCCATTGGAGTACAGTGAACCTCACTTTAGTCATGTTCAAGAACAACCGTATGAGGATGATCCCGGGGGCTTTTTGTTGTTATACATGTGCGCATTATCCGGCTGAAATGCCATCAGATTGTTGGGTACAGTTGTGGTCATTAAAGGGTGGACATTGGTCGCACATACTTCAGGCGATGTGAGTGTTGATGAGGCTAATTGGTACAAGGGGGCCACGAAAACGAAGGTGCTCCAAGAAAATACTTTCCCCTACACACATAGACACCTACAACACAAGCTCCTGAACCAGTTGGTGGAGTACATAGGAGAGGAAGTGTGGATCACTGACACTCATGTATTTTGTGACGCCAAATTTGACCCTACCATCCGTAAATGTACGCGTAAGCCAGAAATCGAGAATCTCCGACCAGGCATACGTTGTTCCAATCTTCTACTGTCCAATTTCGAGAAGCTTGTGCAAAGTGTAGCCTCAGTTTCCGTCTTAGCTGAAAGGGCAGTGCACCCGGTTGTGGTCTTCTGCTCTGTTTCGACCCCTATTCTGACCTCACCGTTTGACGTCACTGTGACATGCTCAGAGATGTCTGGCTTCTTGCCCATAAGCAGTGTCTGCATCTGTGTGTGTTCCTCTACCACCAAAACACAACACCGTATTTTTCATACCCCCCCCCTTGCTGTGTTCACCCAGTAACCGGGTGGCGATTTGAGTCACTGTTGCCTTTCTCTCCGCCACCACCGCACCCTCCGACACCCTGCTCTCTCGTGTCACGCCCCTCATGTCTCTACCCCCGCCTCCAACCCTAGACAAACACAACACGGCGGACCTTCTACCCCATTTCTCCGCTGTCGCCATTTCGGTCCGCCCCATTCTGCGCCGATGACCGAGCACTGGCTTGGTGTAGACCTTGTTTGTGGTTGTGCGGTGGCCTTGGGTCTGCGCCCCCTCGTAGTGGGCCAGCGTGTGGATCCGTCCTGCATAGGATGTGCGAGGTCTCTCATGCTGCCACCTGTGCCGCATTTGCACTCGATTGGGAGCTCTTGAGCCTAGGTTTGTCTAGCGTCCGGTAACACACACACTGTGGTGTATGAGGTCCGGCCTACTGTTTCTGCAATCCTTCCATCCCTATGCCACGTTCGTTACCAACGCGCCAACACCCCCACCAATTATAATACAGCATGAGCATTATACAAACTCTATGCCAGCGTTCAAAAGGCACTCAAATCACCTTTCTTCCCCATACTGATGCTCGGTTTGAACTGCAGGAGATTGTCTTGACCATGTCTACATGCCTAAATGCACTAAGTTGCCGCCATGTGATTGGCTGATTAGAAATTAAGTGTTAACGAGTAGTTGGACAGGTGTACCTAATAAAGTGGCCGGTGAGTGTATGTATTCCTTATTGTCTGTTTGGCAGCACACCATAGGTTTATTGAAAGTTCTTGGGTTTTGTCATCAAAAGCTTACAGCGGGTGTCTTATTTCTACTTGGAAGGTGTCCTTTCATCTGGCCATGAGAAGTCTGAATCACATGACATCCACGGTAGAACCAGTCCCTTGGGCGAAAGCTTACTAAAGTAAGCAGCTCCTAGTGCTAAAAACAATGCAGCAGTGTTACAATGCTGGCGTTATCGGAAACCTCAGAAAACGCCAGAAAACACCGCTTTGCTGTACTCTCAAAGTGATCCAGCGTATTCCTGCGGGGGCAGGATTGGGTCGAGATTATGGGTGGTGACTGCCACATGACACGCGGCAGTCACCTCTGGCCTATGGAGAGGGCGGAGCGGTCCGGGGAAGAGGCGGTGCCTTGGACCACCCCTTCATGAATACGCTAGACAGCTTTGAGAGTGATCTGGTGTTTCTATTGTACATTGTGGCAATGTTTGTTAGCGTTATTGGAGGTTTAAGGGATAGCACAGATGAAGAGATGGATCACATCTTCCAGACTGGAGACTGGTTAATGTTCCAGACTGGAGGATACCATTTGAGTCATTATGGACCCCTCTTTTACAGGGGGAAGGTAGGTGTTTTCCTTGGCTGTACAAATTGGGCCTATGACATCATGTACTAACTGCTCTTGTATGCCTGTTGTTTAGTACATCACAGATGCTACTGTGGCCCTTTGATTTTGGTGGGATCAAGATTTGTTTTGTGGTTTATTAATTGTGGTTTAAGCATTTTTGGCTGATAAAATGTTTCATTTTAATCTACACCAACTTTATGGTTACAGATGGCCACTCTAGGAATGTCCTTCAACTGTCAATGGGCAACAGTAATGACTTCTCTTAGATAATTTTTGCTGTCTTTCCTCTTTGACATACTGTAAACACATGCTCCAGTCAAGCAAACTGGCAAAACCTCTAAAACTATAGACATGGTCACACATGTGATGATCAATTTCTATGGAAGCAATCAAAGTATTGTTCAGACATGCCTGTACATTTTTGTAAAAAAAAAAATTTGATTTAATGAGATAAAGTTTGAGTTTTTGGTGTTAATTCTAATTGGTATGTGTGGAAACAACCTGGCACTGCTCATATTTTTCAAATACAATCCCATACAAATATTGTGCTGGCAACATCATTGAAGGAAAAATTAATGCGGCCAAGTACAAGTATGAAAACCTTTTCTAGATTGCACTGGACCTCAGACTGGGCTAAAGGTCCAACTTCCAACAAGACAATGACCCTAACATAGCTAAAATAACAAAACAGTGACTTCAGAACAACTCTGTGACCATTCTTCTGTCTGGGTGCACGGACTGGCATAGAAGGGAAGGAGGCGCCATGCAGATCAGATTTGCTATGTCACATTTTACAAGCTATAATTTTTTTCTTTTTTTTATTGAAGACCTATAGGGGCTTATTTCTTTTGCCACATGAGATGAGCTTTTCTGGTAGGTAGTTTTGGGGCATCTATAGCTAATTGGTGAGATTTAATTAACTCTTTGTTGGTGGAGGAAATGAAAATCATCAATTTTTAGGAACATTTTTATGTGGGTTTTTTTTGGCTGTTAACCATACCATAAAAATAGTATATTATTTTTATTCTATGGGTCGCCACAATTACGAAAATACTTCATTTATATATATTTTTTATTTTTTCCCATTTTTACTGAATAAAAAGTAATTTGGTGAAATTGTTGTTAATTTTAGCATCATACTTTCATATGCATAACTTTTTTATTTTTCACCTCACAAATCTGTTTAAGGGCTGATTTTTTGCGAGAATGATAGCTTTTTTTAGTGTATTTATTTTAGATTGTGTAACTTTTTTAAATCACTTTTTAGAGCATTTTTAAAGGGCATTAATAAAAAATCATCTTTTTTTCAGAGAGAGTTTTTTGAGGTTGTTTTTTACTGGGTTCACTTTGCGGATCTAAAAACAATTCAGTTTTATTATGCTTATTATTAATACCAAATATGTGAGGGTTTTGTGTACTTTATTCAATTGTACTGAATAAAAACTAATTTGGAGAAAATCTCATTCATTTTAGCATCACCATCTTTTCATATGCATAACTTTTTTATTTTTTGGCTGACAAATCTGGTTAGGGGCTTATTTTTTGCGAGAACAGTTGTTCTTTTTAGTGGGATTATTTTAGAGTGCATAAAATTTTTTAAATCACCTTTTAGAGCATTTTTTATAGGGTATTAATTAAAAATTATCTTTTTTCGGAATGTTTTTTTGCATTTTTTTCCTCCGGCGTTTACTGTGCGGGTCCAGTAATGATTCTGTTTTATTATGCAGATTGTTACGGATGCGGCAATACCATACATGTGGGTTTTTTTGTGTTTTTATGTTTTTTATATTTTATTAAGTGTTTTTATGGGAAAGTGACATTTTAAGGGCTTTTATTTTTATTTATTTATTTTTTATTTATTATAATGTGCAGTGTTTTTGCATATTTTTACTTACACATACTTGAACTTAAACCAGCGATTCTCTGATCACTGGTTTCAGTTCAATACAATACAATACTATTTTATTGTAGAGCAGTGTAAACTGTCTGAGAATGCTTGCGCATGCTCAGACAGTTTACAGTCAGACCTGGAAGCCAGTCCTCAGAGCTGCCCAGAAGAGGATTGGATCCCCCGGTAAGTGGCACGGGGGATCCGATCCATAGGGGGAAGACCCTTACGCGCCGCGGTCATGCTTGACCGCGGCGTGTAAGGGGTTAACACCCGCGATCGGCGGCGTCGCTGATCACGGGTGTTACAGCGCGGTGTCAGCTATACTAGGCAGCTGACAGCCGCTGCTTCTGGTACCGGCTCCGTTCGTGAGCCGGTGCCAGAAGCAGGACGTTATAGTGCGTCCTGGTGCGCTAAGTATCTAGCCACCTAGACATACTATAACGTCCTGGTGCACCTAGGGGTTAAAACTGTCTCTATCAGTTCTGGTGTTTACAATTTTGTTTGTCCCTGGATCCAACTGTAATGCTGTATCTCATCATCTATCATCTCTAATCTGTCTCATCTCTCTTTTTCTATGTGTCGGATACTAATGTAGTAGAATGTTCAAAAGTTGAACCCTGTAAACTGATAATCTAAGCAAAATGTTAGCAAATAGTGCTTCATAACACAGAGGGATCATGAAGTGTCTGCTTGGAAAGTCACACTCTGGAACTTTACAATGACCATCACTGAGTTATAGGAGCTAGAACAGCAATAAAGTTTAAAAGTATGGGGGCTAAAAATGATCATTATTGTGTAAATATCAACATGGGCAAACCACTTAATGATAACATAATTCAGATTCAAATGGCATCATAAATTAAAAATGACTGAAAATATGAGAAAAAAAAACAGTTTATTTTGTGAAGAGAAGTTTTGTAAAGAAATGTTGCAAAGAAACTGGATATGTGTTAATTTTTATTAAATATTTCCTTTTAACCTCTGCCACAGATCATATCTTTGATGTGGTAATGTGCTAAAAGGGGTATTCTCATGGAGACAAGATTCCTAATTATACTCAGGATAACAAAATTACACATTCTGACTTTTATTAACAAAAATGAAGCATTTCACAAACATAATTCAATGCTGTCTCTATCACCAGTGCAACTGGTGTATACAATGTTGGTTGCCACGGGATCTGGCCATAAATCTTATGACTATGGTCAGGCAGGAAAGATTCTTCTTATGAATAGCTTCTGCTGTCTGCACACTGCACTGCTCTCTACATCCAGCCCCATTCTTCCCTTGCAAGATGAGCTGACACATAGACACTTACTCTAGAGTTTACTTTACAAACTACAGATAATATTAGATCTTTATCCAGGGGAAAGAGGTACTCTGTGTGTGTCATAGTTGAGATGTAGCAGAGCTGACACTGAATGTTATAGCTGAGATGTACCAGGGCTAGAATGTGACATATCCATCTCATGAATCTCTCATCTCTAATCTGTCTCATTTCTCTTTTACTAAGTGTCAGATACTAGTAGAATGGTCAGAAGCTAAATAAAGTGTAGCTAAACCCTGAATCATGATAATCTAATCACATAGTCAGCACACAGCATCTTACAGCACTAGAGGGATCATGAAGTTTCTGCTCAGTGAGTCCCTGCCCACACTCTGGAATCTTACACTGACCATCACTAACTGATAGGAGCTAAAACAGCAATAAAACTGAGTAAGGGGTTAAAATTTGAGAACTTTCTTTCATGGGCAAAAAAGTAACTTCAAACTTAAATACTTTCGATCTAGAAACTAATATAAAATTGTTTCAGTGTTGTTTAATTATTTTATTCACTATGTTTTGAGTAACATGTTTTTGTAAAATTCTACATTTCTTCTCCCTAGTTAAGAAATGGAAAGCAAAGCAGAAGGATACCTTGCAAAAATATTGGCAGCACTCTTGAATAACAATATTTCAACATGTTTAGCACATCTAGTAATGACAGGAGGTGATTCATGTCATTGATAGTAAACCAGATGGCCCCTATAGAGCCAGTTAATCATTTAAGCAAATGTGTTAGGAAGAAAAATCTTAGAAAGAAAAGTATTGCATTGTAATTAAGAATGTATTTTAAAGGCTATCTAGATGTATAAAGTAGGTTTAATTGTACTGTGTGGTTAAACATTTTTAACCCTATTACCCTATTACATAATAGGGTAATAGGGATCAAAATCCCATCTATGCTTAATGTAATTGCCATTGTTATTTTTATTTATACAGGTGAGAAACTACAGTGTCCTTGTAACATCTGTGTCGTCAAGAGGATTTGGACCAAGAAAATAAAGACACTTCTACAGGATGAAGTTTCTTGTTTATTAGAGAACATAAAAAGTTGCTCACAACACGTTTTGGCTTATCACTTTAGCACCTAAGTCCTAAACAAGATGTTAAGCCAAAACCCGTTGTGAGTAACTTTTTATGGAGATAATAAACAAGTAGCGATGCGTTCATTTGGTCCAAACCCTCTTGCTCTCTGCATTCTCCATTGAGATCTAGATCTAGATGTCTGCCTCGCAGGACCTCGCAACAACGGCAGCGTTACATTCTGTATGCGCTCTCTATCAGTTAAAAAAGGTGAGCATATTTTCAAGCATTGTTCAAATTACTTACATTTATTTTACTACATGTGAATCTGGACTTTTCTGTATTACCATCATCAAGCCTGTTTTCCTTGGGTTCATCTGCCTCCATAATAGGAGTCTGACCCACACTGCCAGATGCCTCCCATATGTGTTGGCATTTGATTGCATCTTTAGGCCTTTCTAGAACAACTGTAGAAGGATTGTTATATGTGTTTACTGTTTTGTCTTTGTTTCTGTGTTTTGCACTTAAGTGCAATGAAGAAAAGTTACCCAGTTACTGGCCCTCACAAATGGTGGATTGAATTAGAAGGTAGGGGCGTGTCTGGTGGGTTAAAAATTAGGCGTCGCTGTCTGTGTCTGTTTTTCTGCTGCTAGTCTCCCCATTACAGTCCAGTTCAGAGAGGAATCCATCATTAAAGGAAACCTACCACTTCGGATAGGGCTTCTAAGCAGTACATGCCGTGCACCAGCTCAGGGTGAGCTGGTGCCGGCGATTATCTTCATTATGTTTTTAAACTGTTTTAAAGCGTTTTAACAATTTATTAATGTTACTACACATAGTACACTATCCATACGCATGTTCCTGAAGGAGGAATAAAAACACGATGGAGTTGGTCTGAATGGCAACCTATTCTTGTCGGAGATCTGTAGAGATGTGCAAAATCTGTTGAGAAAGATTGATACACCAAGCAACACATTTTATTGGATCGTAATGAACATATAAAGATCTTTGTTGCTCCGGTCAGAGTAATTTTTTCTCTTTTTTTCCAGTTGTTAATTAATTAGTCTTGTACATTATTTTTTTGGTCTTCCCGGTTTCGTTGACTGATTGTTTTGGAGTAAAGTATGATGCCCTATTTTGACTTTTGTTTGTAGTATGTTTGGGAGAGAGCATACCCCTTCATAAATCAACCAATGAATACAGGGCAATTTAGCAAAATCAGTTAATTCAGAAATTCAAGTTGCAATACTAATCAGAACTGTAGCCTCTCCAAAGGTTGATAATATACCATTCCATACAACACCTTATTGGCCCATGATCTGCAGAGCCTCACTTGTAACCAGTGTGTAAACAGAACCTTCTACATGGCACAATTCAATCCCATCAAATTGAAGCACATAGAAAAAAAAACGGATAAATAAATTTATCATTCACCGTGCACAGTATGCTGTTTTTGGATTCCTCCTTGTGATATGTGATAAATCTTCATTTATTCTGTCACATATGGTTTCATAACTTTCCACTGCGGCAATCTGTTACATTGTTTAGGTATCACACTTCACTGAACAGTCCAGCACTCCAGCTTCATGCAACAGTAGCTGTTTTTGAATTCCTTGTTGTGATATTCTGTAAATTTATTCTGTATGGTCTCAACGTTTTTAGCAGCTGCACTCTGCTACAGTGATTCAGTATCATACTCAACTAAGCAGTCAATTGTCTCCCATGTCATGTTTGGTCCTCTGCCGTGGAAGTGCAACATCCCGCCTTCTTCTGCCGGCGGGGAGCGTCTGGAGTCACACTTAAGACTGTTTCTGGAGCTCCTCAGCATCATTAGCATTATTTCCAAATCCTTATTTCTTAAAAACAAGGGCTTTAGAAGCTTAAAAAGAGCAGATGCTGCCAGAGTGGTTACACTAGTATTTATTCACTGGGTAGAGATAGGGATTTGTTCACCTCTCTTGTATTGAAAATAATTCACTGTGGGTATGTCGAGAGTACAACTAGTAATAAAACCTAACTTTTATTCATATATACTGGTAAAAAGGTTGAAGCTCCTAAACTATATACGTGTTAAAAAGAGATTAGAGGTCAGACCCCAACTTCGGACTAATGTAGGTCGATACCTATAGGGATCTGACAGATGTCAGTGGGAGGCTTCAGCAGCTATCTAGTAAGACAGAGACACTAGCCTGTTCTAGTGCTATTACAGCCCTCAATTCACTAGGCTAGTCTGATAAGGTCTCTATCTAAAGCTAGCACTCCTCAAGATAGTGTTATGATCCGACGCGTTTCCTGATATCATTCTTCAGGGATCAGATATTCGGTATTGTGATCAACAAATGTATCCACAACTTGTGGATGTGATTATGTGGTTGACCACATTGTGGGTGAGACACATATAGATGGCGTGTCCCCGCATAGATGTCAGCGGCAGACGCCCGCGGGGAACGCCGGATATATATTGCTTAAACCCCACCCCCCTCGTGATGTCACATCGCGGTCTCTAACCAATGCGGAGGCACCCAGAGAACGGGCCTCCCCGCATCAGTGCGTCCCCCTTGTGTCGTTAGACGTTGCAGCCAGTGAGAAACACCAGGCGCCCACCCACCTCCGATCAGGTGACCAGAGGCGGGGCAGAGCCCGGTCATGTGACCGCACGTCAGCGGATGGTCCAGAAGGACCGCCCCGACAGCGCGGTATCAGTTCCCATTGGCTGCTCGGGACCAGGTATGTAAACAAAGATATGAGGCCGCGTCTGCCCAGGTAGTTCGGGCAAGAGGGGCAGAGTGCAGATTAACGAATGGGGGATAAAAAGTACACTCGTCTTTAGGTGTACCTGGCCGGTAAGTATGACGTACACCTGTTAAAGCAGACATTGTTTGAGGATCCCTATCTCTACCCAATGAATAAATTCTTTAGAATCGTCTCTATATCCCCATTGGGGGAATGGCCGGTTTTGTATTTGCGGATCCCTGTACTGACAATTGGACGAGTGATCCACAGAATGTGTTCTCTGTAGGGGAATAACCCCTCTCGGGACACTCTATCTCTATTAAAAGTGCCTTCAATTCCCTCACCAAGACCTATAAGGAATACATAAGATCGTGGTGGGAAATACAGAGCCTTGAGAACTATCTGAAACATAAAATTGTGCCTAGGGGCCTGAGAATCCCCATTACCCCCTCTCCACGACTGAAGACCCCCAATATCAAGAGTAAGTGGGAAGAGGAGGTGACTGCATCCTCTTTGCGCTTGATGAATATTCTCTTAGAAGAAGAAAAGGTGGCTTTCAATAAAACTAGTGAACTCTTACAGAGTGAAATAGCTAATGTTAGAACATTAAAGGACTCTGCGGGTTTTGACAGGAAGGTCAAGGCCTTACAGCAGTCGATTGAAAGGTTTACATCCCAAATAAAAGAACGTAAACACTTTCAATTTCAACGGGATTTGCAGGAGTTCAAAGACAGGAGAGCGTACGACTTCCTGTCACAAGCTCAGGTCCCAATCACACATAAGCGGCACGGGGGATCCGATCCACAGCGCAAACACCCTTACACTCCGCGGTCATGTTTGACCGCGGCGTGTAAGGGGTTAACACCCGCGATCGGAGCCGGCTCCGATCGCGGGTGTTAGCGCAGGCTGTCAGCTGTACTAGACAGCTGACAGCCGCTGCTTCTGGTTCCGGCTCCGTTCGTGAGCCGGTGCCAGAAGCAGGACGTTATAGAACGTCCCCGTGCGCTAAGCATCTAGCCCCGGGGACGTACTATAACGTCCTGGTGCGCCTAGGGGTTAAGTGGTATGTTTCCTTTAAGTCAATGGGGCAGATTTACTTACCCGGTCCATTCGAGATCCAGTGGCCCATTCTCTGCGGTGGATTCGGGTCCGGCTGGGATTCACTAAGGCAGTTCCCCGATGTCCACCAGGTGTCGCTGCTGCGTTGAAGACCATCGGAATGCACTGAAGTTCACCGAGCCATCGTGGGTGAAGGTAAGCGCGTGTCGAGCAACAATTTTTAATTTTTTTTTAAATGCGGCGGTTTTTCAAAATCCTTCGGGTTTTTTTATGGCCACGCCCCCCGAATTCCGTTGCATGCATGCCGGTGCCGATGCGCCACAATCAAATGCGCAAAACGGAAAAATTCTGTTAACCCGTCGCAAAACCGCGAATCGAGCCCTTAGTAAATGACCCCCAATATGTTTTCCCAATTTTGTGTGGTAAAATTGGTTGCCTCTGCTTATACTCCTGTTGCCTTATAGTACAGTATATACCGTACCTTAATATTTTAGATAAACTCCCTGTAACTATACAGTTCTGCTTTTTTCCCCTAAAATAAAAGCACTGAATATAATGGTAATGTTTTGGGGAAAAAGCAGCAAAATCTTTTTTTAGTTACATACAATATAATACACCTCAACTTCTCTGTTTTCCAGATTATAAGGAAACCGATTCATTTTCTACGAGAGATCTACATCTCTGGTTCAGGAATCGATTTTGGTTCTGGTTATCATTCAGGTGTTTGTTTGTGAGATTTAGAAAATATTGCAAGTCTGTTAAAACTGGGGAGGGACCCCCCACATGATCGACAATGTTACAGGTTCCATCAGGGAAATGTGTCCCTTCTGCGTTATTGTGGTTTCCAATTTGTTCCACAATTGAGAGATGGAGGAGATAGACAAAGAGCCCGACTATGAAGAGAGGCAAAATGGATCATTTAAACAAATACCATGGGTCCTGCTGGACGACACAACTTATATGAGCATTTTCCTCTGATTAGGCATAACCCACTTGCTATGATACTGTAGATCTTTTGCTGCCAGATTATAAGTTTTTGTTCTGACACTTGGTACGTATTCCATGTATATTTTTTAATATTGGCATATTTTATACCAAGTTCTATTTTTTTATGATAACTCTTATGACATGGAGCAGTGGGGTTCGCTGCATCCCTTGCGACTACAGTTCTATTCTTTGGTTAAAATGTAATGTGTGCTTCAAGGGGGGGGACATGGCTTTATTTCTGCTAGTTTAATTGTCTCATTTTTGCAACTTTTGCTGTCATTTTCCAAGTGCACCTTGGTCTGCACCTTGTGCCTTTTATATCTTTAATTTCCAGATGTCCCATGCAACTTTTTACTTATGTATCACCTTTTAGCTTATTTTTGCAACTTTTTAGGCGCAAATCTGCACCTGGTCCAGGGCAGGTGCAAAGGAAGGATTTCTTTTTCATTTACCCTGTTTTAACATGTAAATTGGAATTATTTCACATACTTTAAATGTTTAACATTTTGCACATTAACCTGTTCAACATACAAAATGAAAGACAGGTGGCTAAAGATAGCAAAACAAATCCCAAGAAATTTTTAAAGTATATCTTCATATTAAGTGGAATAAAGATTATCATTTTGGTATAGCACATGGTTGTTTCGTATTATTATTTTCAGAATTTACTCTTTTGCGGATAAATACTGTTTTGAATGAAATTTTACATATTTAGCATCAAAACCCCCTATATAATCAACCCATATTCAAATGTGCACCCCTCAAACTATCAGAAACAGCTTTTAGGAAGATCATCAACCCCTTGAGATCTTCATAGTAATTGAATCAAAATGGAGGTGAAATTTAGAATGCTCAAATTGTGCCAGTTATACGTTCATTTAGTCCTAAAATTTACACATTTCCAAAAGATAAACGTTACTTGTTTTATGGGTGCACAGCGAGGTGCAGAAGGGAAGGAGGGACCTGCAGTTGCCAGGATTTTAGTTTTCTCGTTGCCTCCTTTTGTAGGCTATAAAATTTTTGCTTTTTCGTTATTGGGGCCATGTGACGGCATTATTTTTGCGGGATGAGATGCTTTTTCCAGTGTTGCCAGTGTTCAACAGTTTTTTTTTTAACGGCGTTCATTGTACCGGTTCAATAATGATTTACTTTTTTGTTGTTACGGACACTGCGATACTATATATGTGGGGTTTTTGTTATGATGTAAACTTTTTTTTTAGTTATATGTCTCTTTATATGTTATGGGGCTTATGGGCATTTTTATTGATTTATTACTTTATTTTTTATTGAATAACATTTTTTTTTACTTTTTCACTTTTCCACCATGGGACATGAGTAAGCAATCATCTGATTGCTTGTTCATGATAATACTCTGCAATACTAATGTATTGCAGAGTATTAGCAGTGTCAGCCTATGCACATGCATAGGCCGGCACTGTGCCAGTAAGATGACGTCACAGACGCCATCCTACCTGCAGTGCCTGCAGGCAGTGCTGGGGACCAGATCGGACCCCAGCACTTCCATAGCAGCAATCGGCGCCCCCTGAAAACGGTTCGGGGGGTGATCGTGGGGGGAAGACCCCCCAGAGACATGTTAGATGCCACGGTCGCGGAGCCCACTCCTATTGTGGGTGTTACACTGGGGTGCCGGCTATATGTTACAGCACCCCGTGTTTCCTGATGCCAGTTCAGCTCAGATCCAGAGCCGAGCCGGCATCAGCTCCGTGGCAGATATATCCGCCACTGAGTGCTAAGTCAAAGGGGTTAAAGGGCGAGATGTTTGTTTTTGTTTTATAGCAAGATCTGTGATAAAAGCAGGACAGACAGTGAGCCCTAGTGATGTGTTCTATTTTGGATAGTTCTATACAAATTATATAATTCTGCTTTTTTACACTATATAAAGTATTTCAAAAGTTTTGGAATTTGTATATTAGACCTTAGACAGATAATATAGTTTTGCCGTTATACAAATAAAAGCAAAATGAGATTAGTTTGTATATTATTTTATTAAATTGATTTAAGAAAATTCTGTAATTTGCTTGATGGAGCCAACTCTGGCATTTAAAGCCCCCCAGTCAGAAAATCTTCTATACTCTCCAGGTCTCAGGAAATACTGATGACCCTTATAATATGGAAGCTCATAGAAAATCCAATAGCCATCAAATACATTGCAAGACTGAATGTCATGGTGGTTAAAACATTCAGAAACTGAAGGGCAATCCTCCATTGCTTCCAGCGTCTTACCTCCAAAATTATTTCTTTCATAAAGCCTCAGTCTATAAGATCCTTTATACTGTAATAAGGAAGCAAAGATTAATTTAGAAGATGCAAATTATATTAATACAGCCACATTTTTGCTGATACCAAAATTAACCCTTGGAATTTGTCTTTGCTATACAACCAACGTTTTCACATACAGATGTATCCATCTTTAACATCTTCCCACTACTGACCTTTCCATTTTTGTGTTTAATTTGAAAACTATTACACCATAATTAGATTACAATGTAATGTGGGCCATTTTCTTTTGGCAGCCCAAAAGATTTAAAAGTTAGGGTCATCAAACCATCATGTGTGCAAATATACCAAAAAGTGTCTTCTCATTCAGACCTGTAAATTAGGTGCTTAATAATACCATGATTTTGGTACAAGCACTTTCCATATGATCTATTAGCACCTACCTATCTGTCCTTTTTTCTCTCAGTCTATCGCCCAACCCGTGCTCTCTGATCTGTCAGTGATGTTAGATTAATCTCAACTTTACTTCGAATCTTCCACCCATGTCTCTAGGACTTATTCCAAGCTGCACCAATTCTCTGGAATGACCCAAGTTTCATACATGCTTTTTAAACCTATCTCTTTAGGCAGACCTATCACACTCGTTAACTGCATGAAATTTCAACTAATTTTTCTTATGTACTCCACCTGTCTGTTATCCGGCAAACACCAGATAGATACCAAGCTGCAGGATTCTCTGCACTCTCATTGAATGTGGACTCTGTATATAAGATGGCTACTGTTGGTTGATTCAAGCAACAGCATTTTTATTATTATTATTTTATTATGTTCCCTTATAAAGAATGGCTAGACCATTATGCAAGCTGTTATAATTCTTGTGTCACCCCCTCATCCTCATAGACTGTAAAGTCTTATAAGCAGGGCCTTCACTCCTATTGTTCCACATGACTGTTTTTATTGTATTGTATCAATAATATTATTATTATTTATTTTAAATATGTCAAATAGATACTTACTTGTGGAATAGCTAAACAAGATCTGATGGAATCATTAAATCCCATCCAATTTTGAAAGTTTGGATATTCTCCTCGTTTCAGAAAATATTGACATCCCTTATAGTTGGTCCGTTCATATATCATCCAGCATCCTTTTATGACCTGAGCAGAGTTGCATCGCCTTATATAGGAATTTAAATTAGAGCAGTCACTTCCACATTCATAGGAACGGCCCTGGAAATTTTTCTCTTCATACAGTATTATATGCATCTAAAAGACAAAAAAAGATGAATACATATAGTAAGCTCATATCCCTAAAATGCCAACATTTTGTTTTAACAATTATATTTGTTTTAACAATGATTTTTATTATTGTAGGGATACTTTAATTGGTCACTATACAGAAACCATGGATAAATTATGATGTGCTGTAAAAGAATTCAACAGAATGAAAATATTAGGGAAAGGAGATTTAATTTAAACTTTGTTTTTAATTTATTATCAAATCTAATCTGATTAACATAATTTTGTGGTTATTGTGGATACATCCCATTTTAGACATTAGTAGTGGTGACTTTTGTTGCAAAATGGCAGTACCTGTTTTGCTGCCAAACTGACTTTAGTGCCAAATCTTATCAAGTTTTCTGGAAATACAATGTTGATTATCCATCTGCTGCTGCCTAAATACAAGTGCTTCTGAATAAATTATAATATCAGCAAATTCACAGAGTAAACCTTCTGAAGTGTTTATTCATGTTGATGATTATGGCTTACAGCCAAGGAAACCCCAAAAGTCATTTTCTCAAAGGCATCACAATTATGACGAAGACTGTTGACTTGACAAAATGAAGGGAGGATAAGCCTCCAAAGGTCATTGCTCAACCAGCTAGCAGTTCACAATGTGCTGCATCAAAGCATATTAATGGAAAGTTAACTGCATCCTTAATAGGATTGTTCATAAAGGACCATTCAAAAATTTGGAGTAGATTCAGAAGGAGTGGACTGCTGCTGGAGTCAGTGCTTCAAGAACCTCATCTTGCCTCATCTTGGATCTGGATCTGTTTTGGTGGATAGCGATTTCCCTGCCTATGTATTGTGGAGCCGGCTCACAGATGCCCAAATTTATTGCATGCATAACATTAGCGTTTAGTAAGGGTTTTCTGGCTGCATCCTAGGAATGAGATTATAATTCACTGGTGAGTAATATATTCTTAGAGGCACATGAGCTGGTGGTCATCTATGAGGGCAAGCACTAGGGGCTGTTGGATATATGATTTGTGACTGAGGGACATACCCATTCTTCAGTCTACCTTCCACCAGCTGTCTCCAATAATGTTTGATGGTGAGAACTTCATCAGCAAGATCAACAACCTGCATCATGGTATTTGGTTTCCTCTCAAGCTCCCTTTCCCTGGATTTTAGCTGGGCATTTAGGAAGGAATTGTTCTTTATGGAAAACTTGGAGCTGATCCTCAGTGAAAGCCCTCTCTCCCTCTAACCACCCCCAATATGCTTAGGTGACCCTATGTCCATGTATTTCAATATCTGGTTTAATAAATACAGTATCCCTTTGCTTGATAACCAGCAAACTCATCTGCCCTTAACCCAATAGAGAATCTGTGGGCTATTGTCAAGAGAAAGATGAGAGACACCAGACCCAACAAAGCAGACAAGTTGAAAGCTGCTATCAAAGCAACCTGGGCTTCCATAACACCTCTACAGTGCCATCAGCTGATTGCTTCTGTCCCATGTCACATTGTTGCATTCATTCAACCCAGTGCAACCAAGTATTAAGTGCATTTACAGTTCAAATAAGTGGTCCTATATAATATTTACATTTTCTAAGATCATGACTTTTGGGTTTTTCTTGGCTAAAGGCCATTATCATCTACAGTAACATAACGAAACACTTGAAAGCATTCACTCTTTTTGTAATGACTTTATATAATATATGTGTTTCACTGTTTTAATTGAAAAATTATTCCATTGATATTCCAGGGGTTAGACCATCTGAAATTTGGGATATCGTTGACCCACTTTAAGAATAGATATTCAATACTTTAGTCCTTAACTACTTGAGAACTCCAGAGATGGCATAATTGTTAGCCGCAATGGAACTACCTGTGGTTAGCTCAAAGCAATTTTACAGTGACAGCATTGTGGATGGGATTTATTTAAAGATGCAGGTATAATATCAGGAGCTTTTTCAACTTTAGTAAAACATTTTAGTTTACATAAATATTCACCAAATAACTTTAATTGTACAACAATTACCATAAGATGTGAGCTTTTTAAAACACAATAGATCCCAAAGAGTAAAAATCTTCCCCATGACATATAATATATTACACTGTAACAAACTTAGATATCTGCCTTAAATTGAATTTTCTAAATTAATAAATAAACCATAATCAAAATCCATCATTAAAATTAATTGACAATTTTACCTTCAGTGATGTGGCATACAAGGTATTCGCTCATGATCTCTCTGTACAAAAAAGACTGTTAGCAGTGGGTGTCTTTTATATACATTTCACAGGTCACACAATGGAAACATTTAACCTAATGACAGGAATGGACAATTCTGTTTTGTCTTCATTATATACCTCTACAACATTCTTTTCAATACGGTAGACACATCATATACAGGATTTATATAGAGGGATTCTGTTTTGTTTATATGGATTACATAGATTAAAAATATATATATGTTGCTTTCAAGACATAGCTTAGATTATCCATGCATTCTTTCTAGGCCACATGCTACTGAAAGAGTAAAAGTAATAATAATAATCACAATGCGATAAGCCTGATCCTAGAAGCACTGTGACAATGAATGTAAAATAATGCACATCTTCAGTCCACTGGAAATCTGAGAAAGAAATACCTTGCCTTAGTGAGGCGCGTGAAAAGGCTTTGTTTTTTTGGGTACACATAGAGCTAGTTAAAACATAAAACAAGTTTAAAGATGTTTTTTATTTTTAGTTTTATTTAGAGTAAAAAAATTGAAATAAAGTCTTTTTTGTTATATATATAGTAAATATTTCTTTAAAAATGTTAAAATTTAAAAACTCAAAATGAGCATTATTAATGAATTCCTTATTTTATTTTGGTCATTTGGATATATAATATGTACAGTCTCGGGCAAACGGGCGACTATGGCGGTATTTTTTGAAGTGTAGCAGGGGATTTTTTAAATTGGGAAATGCAAATGTATTTTTAGGTGCATTTTGTGTGTGTGTTTTTACTTTATATGTCCCCCACGAGGTCACAAAGACCCCTGGGGGTCATTTTCACAGTTTCATTTCTTTTCCTTTTTTTTTCTTTTTACAAGTATTCTCCTGTAACTAGGGCATCTATAAGAGCCTCCATTACAGGGGGGAACGAACACCTGTGACTGGGGATTCTGATCAGAGCTGGACTGGGTCTAATCATCTAATTAGACCCAGCAGCTCTGATTAACCCCTTTAGATCCGGTGTTCACGTGAGCAAGTCTATAGAGCTGGCTTTGGCATGATGCTTTGGCATGATGCTGTGAGGAGCGGAGAGGAGAGTGGTAATATACTTACCGTTCCTGAAGTGGCTGGTTCCCCTCGGTCCGGAGCCGGTCACGTGACATCGCGTCTTCTTCTCTCTTCACTTCCGCTGACGTCACGTCCACAGGTCTCTTCCACAGGTTGCCGCCTGTGGGACGGATAGGCGGAGTCTTCTCTCGTCGTCACTGCAATGGGGTCGGGTAGTCAGCATCTTTCCGGCGCATGCGCAGTAGAGGAAGCGCTTCGATGCGGAGAGAATTGGACGAAAATGATTCTAAAAATTACAGTTGTAAAACACCTGCATTTTCTTAAGGTATGTATATATACCTAATTGGACTCATGTTCATATATGTCATGGGGAGGTGATCAAATATGAGCTTCCCAAAACTCATATGTGACCACCACCATGACATATGTGAACACATCAAAATATATGCACAATCCCTTATGTCATTTTGTCTTGGGCTGTGGGTGGCCCGTGTAATGGAGGTCATTGACAGATATGAGGTCCATTTAATATTTTTCTTTTGATACAGATGACATGGACCTCATATGTGACAATCCTCTCCATTACATATGTGACCACGCACATCCCAAAACAAAATGTCATAACCCCCCTATGCAGGGCCGGATTAAGGTTGGTGGGGGCCCCTGGGCGCAAAATCTGGTGGAGGCCCCCACTAAGTGTGGCGTACACACACGTCCTCCTGCTTCCTTTTAACTATCCCAGCAGTAACCCAGCTACATGCAGTCGCCTCATCCCCAGTAACACAGCTTGTCAGGTTCGCTAGGGAGATTGCTGGGACTTCTGGTTCTTCTGGTGGTACCAGCAGCGTTCTCCGAACCCCGGCGCGTATCCGCGCAAACTCCACCTCTCGTCCTGGGCAGCGGCTGCTAAGATCTCGCGCTGTCTAGGAGTGGCTGGGACTTTGAACCTCTGCTTGGTGCTTGGTTGTTTCTGCACCATGAGGGGTTAATTCCCAGATGCTGTCCAGCACCTATCAGGTTCTGGAGGTGGAGTTCTGGCTGCATAAATTGCAGCTTCACTAGTCACCAGTGCCAGTGTTTGAAAATCCCTTTCTCCACCTGGTTGCTGCTAGTTTGTATTGCTCTGTATCTGTATCTATATTGTTGCTAACTCGGCTAGTTTTGGACTTTGACTCTTGCTTACTGATTCTGCTTTTGACGTACCCTCTAGTTGTGACTCCGGCTTGTTTACGATTCTTTTATGTTTTATGTTTGTCAGTCTGTTTGTGTTCCCCTTCCCACACTTACCCAGAATATTTCGAGTCTTCAAGTAGTCGCCCCACGGTTTAGCGTGGGGGGGCTATAGGAAGGGACAGAGGTTGGGGCAAGCTCAGGGCACACTATCCCCTGTCTTTTGTGTACCAATCCTAACACAGCTACATACAGCCGCCTCATCCCCAGTAACACAGCTACATACAGCCGCCTCATCCCCAGTAACACAGCTACATACAGCCGCCTCACCCCCATTAACACAGCTACATACAGCCGCCTCACCCCCAGTAACACCGATACAAACAGCCGCTTCATCCCCATTAACACAGCTACATACAGCCGCCTCACCCCCAGTAACACAGCTACATACAGCCGCCTCGCCCCAAGTAACAGCTACATACAGCCACCTTGCCCCCAGTAACACAGCTACATACAGCCGCCTCATCCGCAGTAACACCTCTACATACTGGGGCCACATATACATCCCCAACACTGATATATACACACCTTTATATACCTATATACACACATATAAAGTTCTACACGCATATACTTGCACCCATATATACACACACATTTATGCACTCATATACATTTATACACTAATACACAGAGTATATACAAACTCAAAAAGTATATACACGCATACAGCAAATACACACACATTCAGTATATACAGCATATACACACACATACGGGAATCACACACACACATTCAGTATATAGAGCATATACACACATATGGGAAATACACACACAGTTCCGCTCGGACGCTCCCCCACCCCCCACTTCACGCTCGGACCGCCCACATTCCTGCCCGAACAACGACTGACCGACGGCCCCCCCCCCCCGCGAAACAAGTACCGGCAAGACAACCCACCCGCCCGAACAGGGAACCGGTCAACCTAAAGGTAAGTAATAGAAGTATTTCTGTGGTGTGTATATGTATATACAGTGTATATGTGTATACCCTTGTGTATATGTAGTTTACAGATGTTATAGTTATATCTTGATAATGCTATATATATACTGTGTGTATATGTTATTACGTGTATACGTCGTGATTGTGTATATATACTTGTGTCTAGTAGATGATGTATATATAACTGGTGTTGGTATATATGATCGATTGTGTGATGTATATACTGTGTATATATGCATCGGACTGGTAATTAACTGTGTATATATGCAGCACGACTGGTATATACTGTGTAGATGCATCGACTGCTATAATGTGGTATAATGCTTAGTGTTGTAATATACTGTCATATCGACTGTGTAAATACTGGTATATATGCAACGACTGTGGTAATATACTGGTTATTATTATGCATCTATGTGTATATTACTGTGTATATATGCATCGACTGTTGTTGTATAATGTGTATATATGCACGATTGTCTATACTGTTGTTTTAGATCTATGTTTTAACTGTGATTAGCATCGCTTTATGACGAATATCGACTGTGATCATACTGTGTATATGATCATTGCACTGTAATATCGACTGATTACCGTGTTAGTATGCTGAACTTGTGTATATTACTGCATGTACTTGTATGATCGACTGTGTATTCTCACTGTGTATATACGTGGATATCGATAGCTGTGATATATGGTGTTATATGCATCGAGTGTATATCTGTGTATATATGGCAATCGGAATGTGTATATACGGTCTATATAGAGCATCGACGCTGTATATACTGTTATATATGCATCGACTGTGGTATATACTGTTATAGCATGACTGTTTAGTCTACTGTGAATTAGTAGATGTACATATGTTGTATTACTGTGTGTAGATGTCTTACTGTGTATATGGGTATATACGGTTAGATGCAATATCAATGTATTTATACACGCATCATATTTATAAGAGTATATGTGTGGTACCATTTTTAATATGTGATGATGTGGTTTTGTTGGATTAGTGTATGTATTTGCTGTATGTGTTAGATCTTTGACGTTTGTATCTACCTGGTTATTAGTGTCATAAAGTTAATGCAGTGCATAAATGTGTGTGTATAAGGTCTACTTGTATGTAGATATGGTTGAAAGATACGAGGTCGAACTTTCATGTGTGTATGGTATATACGTATATAATGTGTGTAATTGTATAAGGGTAATTCACAAGCCAAAGTATGGGGGGGATATATCTGGCCGCAATTTGCTACCGGTCTATTATACATTCCCAAGGCGTATCTTAAGCCTGGGCTCCGTACAGTGGTCACGATAAGTAATCCTGTTTCTTGCTTTGGGTTGACAAAAGAGATAGAGCCGTGCTATACTATGGCCGTTACAAAGAAAGACATGCGTCTATTGAGGAACGGGTATCTAGTGAGGGAAGAGGGGAGGAGTGGGATGGGAGAGGTGATGTGAGTGTGAGACGCGGATTCACTCTCTTTCTCCAGCAGCTACAGATGTGTGCTGCAGGTATTATGCTGGAGCCACCACACGTTTATGCGAAGCAACGACATATGGTTTATATTTTGATTCAGGGCGACGTAGGGGGCATGCAGAAATACTGACTATGGGGGCCCAAATCTCTCCTAGTTACACCACTCCAGGGGACTGCAGTTGTGTCCTGTGCGGTGCAGGTGTTTATGTTACAATGGGACTGCAGGTCTAGTGGGGCTGAGGTGTATGTTCAAGGACAGTATCTGGGGGGGAATGAATGAATGAAGGATTTTTGTAAGATGTGTTACTGGGAGTTGAGGCGGCCTGTATGTAGCTGTGTTACTGGGGGCGAAAGCGGGAAGCGGGGCTGTAGTAGCTGTTACTGGGGATGAGGGGTGTATGTAGTGCTGTGTTACTGGGGGCGAAGAGGCTGTATGTAGCTGTGTACTGGGATGAGGCGGTGTATGTAGCGGGTGTTACTGTGGGATGAGCGCTGTATGACTGTGTACTGGACGAGGCGGCTGTATGTAGACAGTGTTACTGGGGATGGGCGTCTTGTAGCGTAGCTGTGTACTGGGTGCGAAGCGGCTGTATGCAGCTGTGTTACTGGGGATGAGGCGGCTGTTATTAGCTGTGTTACGGGGGAAAGCGGATGTTGTAGCGTGTTACTGGGGGTGGCAGCCTGTATGTTGTAGCTCTGTGTTACTGGGATGAGGAATCTGTATGTAGCTGTGTTATGGGGACGCGGGCGGCTGTATGTAGCCTGTGTTAACTGGGGAGAGGCGTCTGTATGTAGCTGTGTTACTGGGGATGAGGGTGGCTGTAGTGTGAGCGTGGTGTAGGGGGGGGATGGGCTGTATGTAGCTGTGGTCTGGGGATGAGGTGGCTATGTAGCTGTGTATGGGGATGAGGCGGCTGTATGTAGCTGTGTTACGGGGATGAGGGCAGCTGATGTTGCTGTGGTGTTACTGGGGATGAGGCGTTGTATGTAGCTGTGTTACTGGGATGAGGTGTTGGTGTATGTATACGTGTTACTGATGAGGGGCTGTATTGTAGCGTGTTACGGGGGTGAGTCGGCTGTATGTATCTGTTAATGGGGATGAGTGGTGTAGTAGCTGTGTTCGGGGGTGAGGCGGCTGTAGTGCTGTGTTATGGGGGCAAAGCGGCGTATGTAGCTGTGTTACTGGGAGAGCAGCTGTAGTAGCTGGTTTACTGGGGATGAGGAATCGTATGTAGCGTGTTACTGGGCGAAGCGGCTGGACTGTAGCTGTGTTATGGGGCTGAGGCGGTCTGTATGTAGCTGTGTTACTGGGGATGAGGTGGCTGTATGTAGCTGTGTTACTGGGGATGGGTGGCTGTAGTAGCTTGTTACGGGGGATTGAGGTGGCATGTATGTAGCTGTGTTACTGGGGGAGCGGTGAGCTGTGTGCTGTACTGTAGTGTTGTTTACTGGGGGATGAGGCGTGGCTGTGGAATGGCTGTATGTGCTGTGTTATGGGGATGAGGGGCGTATGTTGATGTGTTACGGGGATGAGGCGTAGGTCGCTGGTTACTGGGGCGTAGTGGCTGTAGTAGCTGTGTTACTGGGGATGAGTGGCTCGTATGTCGCTGTGTACGGGGGGGTGATGTCGGCTTGTATGTATATGTTACTGGGATGAGGGTGGCTGTATGTAGTGTGTTACGGGGGTGAGGGGCTGAGGTAGCTGTGTGTTACTGGGGGGAGGGCGGCTGTATGTCGTCTGTGTTATGGGGGCGAGGCGGCTGTATGTTACTGGTTTACTGGGGATGAGGCAGCTGTATGAGTGTGTTACTGGGGATGAGCGTCTGTATGTAGTGTGTACTGGGGTGAGTGGCTGTATGTAGCGTGTTTACTGGGATGAGGTGGCTGTTGTTGGTGTGTAAGGGGGGTGGGCGGCGTATGTATCTGTGTTACTGGGGATGAGGTGGCTTTGTGCTGTGTTACTGGGGGCAGGCGGCAGTTGAGCTGTGTGTTACGGGGCCAGGGGTGTTGTAGCTGTGTACTGGGGCCAGGCGGGGGGCAGTAGCGTGTTAGGGGGTGAGGCGGCTTAGTAGCGTGTTATGGGGCGAGGCGGATGTAGCTGTGTTACTGGGGGCGAGGCGGGGGCTGTATGTAGCTGTGTTTACTGGGGATGAGGCTGTTTATGTAGCTGTGTTACTGGGGACTGAGGCGGCTGTATGTAGCTGTGTTAGGATTGGTACACAAAAATAGGACAGGGATAGGTGCCCTGAGCTTGCCCAACCTGCTGTCCCTTCCTATAGCCCCCCACGCAAACGGGGCGCGGACAACTCTGAAGACTACGAAATATCGGTAATGTGTGGGGAAGGGGAACACAAACAGACTGACACAACATAAAACTAAAAGAATCGTAAACAAGCCGGAGTCACAACTAGAGGGTACGTCAAAATGCAAATCAGTGAAGCAGGAGTCAAAGTCCAAAATAGCACGAGTTAGACAACATATAGATACAATACGAGCCAATACAACTAGCAGCAACCAGGTGAGAAAGAAAGGGATTTTCAAACACTGGGCAACTGGGTGACTAGTGAACCAATTATGCAGCAAGAACTCCCACCTCCAGATAACCTGATAGGTGCCTGGACAGCATATGGGAAGTAACCCTATTGTGCAAAACAACCAAAGCACCAAGCAGAGGTTCAAAGTCCCAGCCACTCTCAGACAGCGCGAGATTGTAGCGCGTGCCCATGACGAGATGTTGGAGTTTGTGCGCGGATACCGCGCGGGTTCGGAGAAGACTGCTGGTAACCACCCATAAGCAAACCAGACAAGTCCCAGCAATTCCCTAGCGAACTACAAGTTCTGTGGTATACTGGGGACTGAGGCGACTGCTGTATGCTGGGTTACTGCTGGGATACGTTAAAGGAAGCAGGAGGACGTGTGTGTACGCCAACCTAGTGGGCGGCCTCCACCAGATTTTGCGGCACGGGCCCCACACCAACCTGAATCGGGCCTCATCGCCATAGGGGGGTAGTGAACATTTTGTTTGGATGTGGTGGTCACATAGGTAATGGAGAGGATTGTACACATATGAGGTCCATGTCATGCTGTATCAAAAGAAAAGATATTAAATGACCTCATATCTGTCATGACCTCCATTACAGGACCCAAAGTCCCAAGACCATAAAGAATAAGGGATGTGTGCATATATTTTTGGTTGTGTCACAATGATCATGTGGGTGGTCACATATGATTTTGGGAAGTCTCATATTTGATACACCTCCCCATGACAGTATATGAACATTGAGTCCCATTAGGTAATATATCAACCCTTAAGTAAAATGCAGGTGTTTTACACGTGTAATTTTTAGAATCATTTTCGTCAATCTCTCCGCATCGAACGAGCGCTTCCTCTGACTGCGCATAGCGCCGGAAAAGATTATGACTACACACGACCCCATTGCAGTGACCGCGAAGAAGCTCCGTCTATCGTCCCACAGGCGCAACCGTGTGGTAAAGACCTGTGGACGTGACGTCAGCAGAATGTGAAGAGAGAAGAAGACGAGTGGTCACGTGACCGCCTCCGGACCGAGGGGACCACATTCAATGAACGGTAAAGTATATAACTAGCCACTCTTCCTCTCCGCTCCTCAAGCTCATGCAAAGCATCATGCCAAAGCCAGCTCTATAGAACTTTCTCCACCGTGAACAACCGGATCTAAAGGGGTTAATCAGAGCTGCGGGTCCTAAGTCTGATGGATAGAACCCAGTTCATCTCTGATCAGAAATCCCAGTTTCACAGTGTTCGTCCCCCCTGGTAAATGGAGGCTCGTATAGAGTGCCCCTAGTTACGGCGAAGAACTTGTAAAAAAAAAAAAAAGGAAAAGAAATGAAAAACTGGGAAAATGACCGCCCCAGGGGTCTTGTGACCTCGTGCGGGGGACAATTAAAGTAAAAACCAACACACGAAATGCACCCTAAAAAACATTTGCATTCCAATTTAAAAAATCCCCGTACACTTTCAAAAAATCCACCGCCATAGTCGCCCCGGTTTGCCTCGACGGTCAAATATAATCCAAAGTGACCAAAATAAAATAAGGCATTCAAGACTAAGACTCATTTTGAGTTTTTGTAAATTTTAACCATTTTAAAGAAATATTACTATAATTATACAAAAAAGACTTTATTTCATTTTTTTACTCTCAATAAACCTAAAAAAAAAAACATCTTTAAACTTGTTTTAGTTTTAACTAGCTCTATTTTTCCCAAAACAAAGGCCTCTTTCACGCGCCTCACAAGCAAGAGTATTTCTTTCTCAGTATTTCCAGTGGTACTGAAGAGTGCATATTTTACATTCATGGTCACATGTCGTCTAGTGATCAGGCTTATCCCATTGTTGATTATTATTTACTTTACTCTTTCATTAGGGCCATGTGGCACTAAAGAAGCCGTGTGATAATCTAAGCTATGTCTTGAAAGCAACATATATCATTTTTAAGTCTCATGTAATCCATATAACAAAACAGCAATCCATCTATATACACATCCTGATATGATGTGTCTACGTATTGAAAAGAATGTGTGAGGGATATATTAAGACAAACCAGAATTGTTCAATTCCTGGTCATTAAGGTTAAATGTTTTCAGTTGTTGACCTTGAAATGTATATAAAAGACAAAAACCCACTGCTACAGTCTTGTTTTTGTCAGAGAGATCATAGAGAATCCTGTATGCACATCAGAAGGTAAAATTGTCCAATAATTTACATGATGGGATTTGTGATGATTTTATGTATTATTTGAGAAAACTTCATTAAGGCAGATATCTAATGTTTGTTTTACAGTGTCAATTTATTGTCATGGGGAAGATTTTTTTTACTTTTGGATAGCTATTGGGTTTAAAAGTCTCCATCTATGATATTGTTGTACAATTAAAGTTAATTTGGTGAATTATGTAAACTAAAAGTTTTATAAAGTTGAAAAAGCTCCCTTGATATTAACTGCATCTTTAAATAAATCCCATACACGATGCTGTCCTGTAAAATTGCGTGGAGCTACCACAGGTGTCATTGCGGCTAACAATTATGCCTATCTCTGGTTCTCAATATCGTTAAGGATACTAAAGTATTGAATATTGATCTTAAAGTGGGGACAACGATAGTCCCAAATTCAGATGTCTACCTTAACCCCTGGAATATCAATGGCATAATTTTTCAATTAAAAAGTGAAACACATAATTATATAAATCATTACAAAAAGAGTGATGCCTTTCAGAGTGTTTCGTTTATGTTCTGTGAGATGAATAATGATGGCCTTTAGTCCAAGTAAAAACCCAAAAGTCTGATCTAGAAAAATGTACATTAATAGGGACCACTTATTTGAACTGTAAATGCATTCATACGTGGTTGCACTGGGTTGACTTGATGACTAACAATGTGACATGGGACAGCAGAAGTCAATCAGTGTTGGTCACTGTAGAGGTTAATGAAGGAAGCCCAGTTGCTTTGATGCAGCTTTCAACTTGTCTGCTTTGTTTGGTCTGGTTAAAAAAAAAATAAAAAGATAGGCTCCTCATCTCCTTGACAATGCCCACAGATTCCTATTGGTTAAGGTGCAGAGATTGTTTGCTGTTATCAAGCAAAGGATACTGTATTTATATAACCAGATATTGAAATACATGGAGCATGGTCACCTAAGGCATTATTGGGTGGTTTAGAGGAGAGAGAGGGTTTCACTGAGGATCAGCTCCAAGTTTTCAATAAAGACATTCTTCCTAATGCCCAGCTAAAATCACACGGAAAGGGAGCTTGAGAGGAAACCACATACCATGATGCAGGTGTTTGATCTTGCTGATGAATTCTCACCATCAAACATTAGTGGAGGACAGCTGTGGAATGTAAGACGTGAAAAAGGGTATGTCCTCAGTACACAAATATACATCCATACCAGTCCCCTAGTGCTTGCCATCACTAAGATGACCCCGACTCATGTGACCTCTAGAAGTTATATCTCACTCGGAATCATAATTTCATTCCATGGATAGCAGCCAGAGAAAACCTTACCTAAATACTAGCTATGTTAGCATGCAATATAAATTTTTGGGCATTGTTGAGCCGGACTCATAACTAAATAGGCAGGGAAGGGAATCGCTATCCACAAAACAGGACCAGATCCAATGATGACACCCCCCCAATATGAGGCAAGCTGCAGCTCTTGAAGCACTGACTCCAGAGCAGCCACTCCTTTCTGAATCTACTCCAAATTTTTGAATGGTCCTTTAATGACATCCTTATTAAGGATGCAGTTAACTTCCATTAATATGCTTTGATGCGTCAGACATTTGAATGCTAGATGGTTGAAGCCTTGGGGCTATCCTCCCTTCAGTTTTGTCAAAGTCAAACAGTCCTTCGTCAGAAAATTTTGTGATCCTTTGAAGCAAATGAACTTTTGGGGTTTCCTTGGCGAAGCCATAACAATCACATGATAAAAATTCAGAAGGTTTTACGCGAAAGTTGCTGATATTAAATTTTTCAGAAGCAGCTTGTCTTTTAGGCAGCAGCAGAGATGAAGATAATCAACATGTATTTCCAGAAAACTTGATAAGATTGCACTAAGTCAGTTGGCAGCAAAAAGGTACTGCCATTATTGCAACAAAAGTCACCACTACTAATGTCTTAAAATTGGATGTAACCACAATCAACCACAAAATTATGTGTAAATAATAGAATGTGATAATAAAATTAAAAACAAAGTTTTAAATTACAATCTTCCTTTCCCAAATTTTTTCATTTTTGAATCTTTTCACAGCAACTCATAATTTTATCCATGGTTTCCTGTGTATAGTGACCATAAAGTATCCCCTACAATAAAAAATCATTGTTAAACAAATATAAATTTTAAACAAAATGTTGCGCATTGTAGCATGGATATGACTTACTATAGTATAATCTTTTTTTGGCTTTTAGATGCATATAATACGTTGAAGAGAAAAATTTCACGGGCGTCCTGTATGAATGTGGAAGTGAACTGCTAATAATTTAAATTTCCTATATAAGAAGGGACAACGTCTGCTCAAGTCAAAAGGATGCTGGATATAGATATATGAACGGACCACACAACTATATAGGAAGATTAGGGAAGAAGAAAGTCTCAAATTTTTTACCCTGAATATCCAGAGAAACAAAACTTTCAAATGGAGTGGAGTTATGATTCATCAGATCTTTTTTAGCTATCACAAAAAGTAGTCTATTTGACATTGTTAAAATAAAAATACATAACATAGTATGATAATACAATAAAACAGTATGTGGAACCAATAGGAGTGAAGGCCCTGCTTAACGACTTTTACCGTCTAGAGGAGGAGGGGGGTGAACACAAATGATAACAGATTGCATATATGGTCTACCTTCTTTATAGGAACATAATAAAACATGTACTAAAAATCAAAAAATGCTGTTGCTTGATTAAATCAAACAGCCGCATGCCATTTATCAGACCAGTCCTATTCATGAGAGTGCAGAATCTGCAGCTGGTTTGCGGTAACCAGAACAGGTGGAGTACATAGAAAAATAGTTGAAATTTTCGCATTTACGAGTGTGATAGGTCTCGCCTAAGAGATAGGTTTAAACAAGCATGTATGAACTTGGGTCATTCCAGAGAATTGGGCACTTGGAATAATATCCTATAGACAGGGTGGAAGATTCGAAGTAAAATTGAGATTTAATCTAACATCACTTGACGATCAGAGAGCAACGCGGTTGGGCATAGACTGAAGAGAGAAGAAAAAAGAGACAGATAGGTAGTGATAATAGTATATGAAAGTGCTTGTACCAAAATCATGGTATTATAAGCAACCTAATTTTACAAGGTCTGAATGAGAGACAATTTTTGGTATATTTTTGCACACATGATGTTGTTGATGACACCTACTTTTAAATCTTTTGGGTGCCAAAGAAAATGGCCAAAATTACCTGTATAATCTACATTATGGGTAATAGTTTTTTTCAATATAAACAAACACAAATGGAAAGGTCATAGTGGGAAGATGTAAAGATGGCTACATCTGTATGTGCGGGGGGCGGGTGGTGGTTTGAGCGGGGAGCGGGTAGGCGGGGGGCGGGGAGCGGGGGTGATGTCGAGCGGGGAGCAGGCGGAGCGGGGGGCGGGGTTTGCGGGGTCGGCCGTGGTGTTGCTTGTTTGGGCGGGCCGGCTCTGCCATGCATGGCGGCGGGATAGGCGGGCCGGGAAGGGGTCACCTTTGCCGGAGGCGGGGGTTGGCGGGCGCGGAGGCGGAGTCGCCTGTGCCGAAGTGCGGGCGGCTCACCATGCAGCAGAATGGGTGGGCGGGGAGTCCATGTAGGGGGGTGGATGAGCTGGGAGGCGGCTCGGTTGTGCAGGCTGATGGGCGTAGAGGCGCTCTCCTCTGCCTGGGGGCGGCGTGCGGCTTATGAGGGGTGGCGCGGGAGGCGCGATCTGGTGGGTGCCCCTAGGGGGGTGAAGATGGTGGGGGCCCCGGGGCTCGAGCCCCGGGAGCCCCGCCTATAATCCGGCCCTGCCCCTATGGCATGGTCAATGTTGTATTGTCATAGATGTCACGTAGTGGTCACATATGAGGCATAACATATATGACCACCCCCCTATAGGTACACATTGGGGGTCATTTACTTAGGGCCCAATTCGCGTTTTCCCGACGTGTTACCCGAATATTTCCTATTTGCGCCGATTGTACCTGAATTGCCCTGGGGTTTTGGCGCACGCGATCGGATTGTGGCGCATCGGCGCCGGCATGCGCGCGACGGAAATCGGGGGGCGTGGCCGAACGAAAACCCGACATATTCGGAAAAACCGCCGCATTTAAGAACGGAAAATGTGTCGCTTGGGACGCGCTTACCTTCACTCAGCCCGAGCCGGTGAACTCCAGCGCGTTCAGATGCTTTGCAGCGCACCTGGTGGACGGCGGAGGAACTACCTTATTAAATCCCGGCTGGACCCGAATCCAGCGCAGAGAACGCGCCGCTGGATCGCGAATGGACCGGGTAAGTAAATCTGCCCCAATGTGTGCTGGAATTTATAAAGTGCTTGTATGCCAGTTTCTGGTATACAAGCACTGAAATGATTGCAATTAGTTGCACACTGCTCATCAGAGTAATGGAGGAGACGTCCGGGCATGACGGTTCTGCTCCATTCATCTCTATGGAGCTGACGGAGATTGCTGAGCGCAGCGCCCAGCAATCTCTGTCAGCTCCATAGAGATGAATGGAGCAAAACGGTCATGCACAGCCGTCTGCTCCATTACTCTCATGGCACAACGAGGGGTCCGTCGGAGGTACGTGGGATCTTTGGGGGTAACGGAAAATAGCACCCAAAGTCGGAATTTTTTTGCCATTTTGAAAAATATAAAAAATTCAATAAAAATTGATCAAAAGGTTGTACAGTCCTAAACATGGTAGCATTGAAAACGCCATCAAAAGTCGCACAAAATGACACCACCCACAGCTCCATACACAGAATTATGAAAAAGTTATTATTGACAGAAATTTTTTTGTACAGGTTTTAATTTTTGTAAATGTATGAAAACATTATAAAACACATTTGGTGTCCCCTTGATCGTACCGACCAAAAGAATAAAGTAGACGTCATTTGGGATACACAGTGAAAGCCAATAAAATCCAAGCCCACAAGAAAAGGACTTTTCACTGCATTTTTTTTCCCGCTTCCCAGTGCACGGCATAGAATATTAAATACCATCACCATGAAGTGCAATTTGTTATGCAGAAAACAAGCCATCACAGAGCTCTGTACATGGAAAAATAAAAAAGTTTATAATAAAAATAAGTACAGTAGTAGTAGCCATAGCAGCTGCTATGGGGTCAGCTGTGTCATGGGCCCCAGCATCTGGCCTGGCACATGGTCTTGCTGCGGCAGAGTACCACCAGGTCGTTCCGCAGGTGCGACTAGCCCGTGGTGGCTGTCAAGGTAGTAATGCAGGAGACAATCTGTACCCGGGGTGATGGCAGGAGAATAGCACAGGAAGGCAAACTAGGACACTAGGAATCGCAGGAGCTGGAACATGGATCAGGAACACTGGAACGGACTGGCACACGGGAACGCAGGTACAGAGGAACGGACTGGCACACAGGAACGGAGGTACAGAGGAACGGAGGTACAGAGGAACGGAGGTACAGAGGAACGGACTGGCACACAGGAACGCAGGATACACAGGAACGGCCTGGCACACAGGAACGCAGGATACACAGGAATGGACTGGCACACAGGAACGCAGGATACACAGGAACGGCCTGGCACACAGGAACGCAGGATACACAGGAACGTGCTGGCACACAGGAACGCAGGATACACAGGAACGTGCTGGCACACAGGAACGGCCTGGCACACAGGAATGCAGGATACACAGGAACAGCCTGGCACACAGGAACGCAGGATACACAGGAACGGCCTGGCACACAGGAACACAGGAGACACAGGAACGGCCTGGCACACAGGAAAGGAGGATAAATAGGGGAGCTTTCTCTTCAGGAGAAGGCTTGAAGATCCGACAAGGGTCACAGGAAGGGGCAGGAATTTATATGAGACCAGCTGCAATTATCCTAGGAGACGGACTTGGCATGATCAAAAGACTATTGCGGTGCCAGGGACAGAATGCATCACATCATAGAAGATGATTTCTACTTTACAAAATGTTGCAGAGGCAGGACTAGAATGATTAGAGTGTCAGCTCTTCTATAAATGCATCAGATATTGAATTCTGTCCCCGTTAGTGCATTTAGCACTTTACACTGAACTCTTCACGTTCTTTCCTTTGATATATAGGATATCTACATATATATATATATATATATATATATATATATATATATATATATACATAGATAATTTGATAAAAACAGCAGATTGATATACAATACCTGGATATAAATATATAGGAGTCGAGATAGTTACATAGATGTGTAGTAGGATGCATATCATATAGCATAGAACTAAGAGATAAAGCCCTGCAGTTACAGATTCTAATTATAGTATAGTATTACAGTATCATTCATAACACTTTGCTATCATTACCATTATTTTATTGTGTGAGGGATCTATTGCCTTTGCCTTGAAAATCTGACTGACACTTTGCTGAGGAAAGATGCAGTAGCTGGACAGGATGGAATATTCTCTGTGCACTGTGTAGGAAACAGGAAGGTGTAGTGGGCGGGATGCAGCAGAGCCTGGAAGGTGTAGTGGGTGGGGTTGCCAGCGCCGTGTAGGCTGGAATGGGTGGATACATTCCCTGCTGTGTTTACAGCACAATGCACTGTGGGGAGTGTAGTTTCTGCAGCACAAAAACGTCCATACAGGAAGCTGAGATTGTAAACATTTGCAGGCTGATATGTAACCCCATATGCAGGGAGGATTCAAAGTTTGAATCAAGGTAAGGCATGGTCATTAGGGTGATGATTGATGACTACTGGGAACATCTGGTGAATTTTTATAGTCCCGAATAACCCCTTTAATGTCATTGTGTAGTCTAAAGCACAGGATAAATATTTAAATAAGATACAAAGAACACTTCCTGAAAATTATTGGTGTTAATCTGACACCTGGTGCTTATTTCTTTAATTATCAGAAAACCCTATTTAACTGGCAGCCTAACATTCCAGTATTCACCGACTTTGCAAAAATTGTGTGCCATACCAAAGTGACTCATTTCCAGATGCGGCCAAAAAGGTAACCCTATCAGCCCTAGCAGGAGAAGTTGGTTGTTCCAAGTCTGAGATTTCTAGAATTTGCATCTTTACAACATCACAAAGTCATTCAAGTCCCCCAAGAAGGCTGGTTACCCTCAAAAGACAATGCAAGAAAGGACAAGAAAATGCAGAAAATCTCCATGGGTAATTGTTTCAATACTAAAGCTGGCATAGCTTGCCAGTTCAGCTCTGAACAGGGTAAAGGTCTGTCTTGTCATATACAGTCTTGATGTTTAAGAGCATTTGTACTGAACGCCCACTCTGCAGTGATCAAACCTCTCATTAGCAGAAAGGACCAATAGGCTAGACTCACCTTTGCTGTGGATTCACATGTTCTGTGGACAGAGTGGTCCACAGTTCAATTTAGTGATGAAAATACTCCAGACCCCCTGGAGTCTGCCTTGCTCATGGTGGGAGCACTAGCACCGGATCTTTTGACCTAGCGATGCTCCTTCCATATGCATAAAGGCCATAAAAGTTTACTATAAAATAAAGAATCTCAGCAACTTGACCACTGAACCACTCTGACCGATGATGTAGGACGACACCTGGGAGTGGAGTCTAAGTGGCACCCGGTTTTCACCAGAGTCCGCCGCAAAGCGGGTTGGACATGCTGCAGCTGGATACCACCAGGTCGCTCCACATGCACCACTTTGCTCGCGGTGGGGGCCAAGGCGAGTTGCAGAATCGTAAGTCAGAGATGAAGTTGTGAACAGGCAGGAGATCAGGACAGACAGCATGGGATCAGAGTCAGAAACGTAGCAGGAGGCCATCATGGAAATAAAACAGGCACAAAGATCCATAGGGGTTTGCAGGGAAAGGCAGGCTATTTATAACAACGAGGGGCTACCAGCACCAATCAGCGGCACGCTGGCCCTTTAAGTGACAGGAAGCTGGTACGGCCACACCCTAGGGGCCGAGGAAGTACGCCGGACCGCGGGAGACATTGCTGGAGCGCGGTCAGGTAAGTCAGCCGCGGCCATGCTGGGGAACAGAAGGGTAAGCCTGTGATGCGGGACATGGGTCGCAGGAGCACCTATGACAGGGTGGACATTATTTAAAACTTTACAGTACTTTACATTACATTTTGGGAGACACAAGTGTGTGTGTTCAATCATAGAATGTTATAATTTTCCTGTATTTTTGGTTGCCAAAAGAGACCTTGAGAGTCTAGAGAAAGGGATAGCATGGTGCCTACCTACCTTATTGTTAGACTTATAAAGTATTTTTGTAAGATCGCAATTTGCTTGAGGAAACAGAGACTGAGTTTTGATGGTCAGACTTAAAAAGCATCTTTGGTAGATCCCAATTTGCTTGAGGAAGGAGAGTTTTAAAAGGCCAGCCCTGATAAATTCTATAGATTAAATCCCAAAGGTGCCCTAGGGAGGAGAGGCTAGAAAGCAGCTAGGCCTGATGGCCAGTTGGAGGTAGGAAAGCTTCCCTAGGATATGTGTGCATTTGTGGCAGCTAGAGATGGGCGAACTTGTTGAAATTCGGTCTGACCCGATTCACCGAATTATTTTTTTTAAATTTGATTCGATCTAAATCGAATTATGATGAATCACGTTAAAAAACAGGTATTTATTGGCTTCAAAGTGCCTGTAGGGTGTTTAAGAATGTTGTGCCATGCTAAAATATGCAAAGGGAGCGTGGTTTGGTCTTCAAAGAATGCTGTGTTTTAGTATGACACGCACATGACAGCCGCCACTCTTAGAATCGCTTCGCAATCAATTCCATGGGCACTTACAGAGGCCAACTTCACTAAATAAGTGAAGCCGGAACGCAGCCTGACAAGGTAATGTCTGTGCAGCTCCAAAGGACTGAGCTGAAGGCCAAGATCCCACTATAATATCAAAGAGTGCACTCTCTTTTTACACTGACATCACATGATTCCATAGATTACCACAGAACCTGTTCTGTTAAACGCGGTTACATTTAGAAACCCCCCAAAGGAGTGGTTGTGCATTGACATCGCTGATCATTTTGCCCTTCTTTTCATCCGTCAGTGTCTGCTTTCAATCGGTCAATAATCCATCAGTATTGCTAAAGCCAAAAACAAACATGAATGGATCCAAAACAGAGATGACCAGTAAATGAGCTATCAATCCTAAGGCTTTTCATTCCTTCTGACAGATGAAATGAGGGGGAAAACCAAACATAATGGCAACGTCATAGAATGGTGAAGGGTGAAAATAGCATTATGGAAATCATAGGGTGTTCCAGGGAGATAGCGGTCATTTGGCAGCAGCATGAGTAGGTCGCTGAGTGGCATAAAAATTATGGAGGTGGCAGAAACATGATAGGCCACAGACTGGCACAATTACAGAGTGTGGAGGTGGCAGCAACATGGTAAGCCAGAGTGGCACAATGACAGAGTGGAGGTGGCGGCAGCAGCAGCAGCTGAAGCCCACAGAGTGGCACAATGCCAGTGTGGAGGTTGCAGCAACATGGTAAACCGCAGAGTGGCACAATGATAGAGTGTAGAGGTGGCATTAGCAGCAGCAGGAACCCACAGAGTGGCACAGCGATAGATTGTGGAGGTGGCGGACAATTCGAGTTCCTGGTAAAAATGGTGGGAGGCAGATGGAGAAGCTGGCAGCAGATGTGTGTTATCAGGCGGGTGACAGCATTAGAATAGTGGCTAAAGCAGGTAGTTAGAATCCAGACTCATTTCTCAATGTTTGGGGAAGGTATCATAGCTGATCTAATCTGATGCATAAGGCTTTGATGAGTTGAAATCCTGGCCGATCCAAGCCTGATTCATCTTGACAAAGGTCAGTCTCTCCACATTACAGGTGGACAAGCGGGTTCTCCTTGGTGTAACGATGGCCCCCACTGCACTGAGCACCCTCTCTGATGCCACACTACTGGCCGGGCATCAAGTTTGGCTGCCCAGTAGTCCATGGGATCCTCTACCTGGGGTGGTAAAGTGCTGTCCAGGCCACCACCTGCTGGTGCTGGGTATGCTCCATGTCCTGTTGCTGCTGGTGGCGGCTTCCCTCCTCACTAGACAGGTGAAGGAAGTTGCTCATTAAGGACTCCAGACTTAAGCTGCTGCTGTTGGAGCTGCTACTGCCCCTACCCCCCATCTCCAAACATTAGCTGTGGCAGTAGTACGTGAGTGTGAACTGTCTTTTCAGTATTTCTCTATAGTAAGCCAGTTGTTCCTCCCTCTTGGCAGCTGGAAAGAAGTCACCTATTTTTGACCGGTAGCAAGGGTCCAAGAGGGTGGAGAGCCAAATGTCATCCCTTTGCCAGATGGTGACTATTCGGCTGTCACTAATTAGGCAAAGCAGCAAGACAAGTGACTTTATATATACTGCATAGGTGGGGGGAGTGGGTATTCAAAGATAATCAAAAAGTTGCCTGCATACAGAAAAAGGCAATGTGTAACAAGAAAAAAAGGCTAGTATGCACTGGCATGAAAAAGGTACAAATTTTATTAGAACATTATTCACATAACATGCATTAAGGTAGACTGGGTAAATCAATCCACATACAGCCATAAATGTCTGTGGTCAATCCCCACAACGAAAAATAAACTAACTAGTGTCTACATGCCCTAGGAAACCAGAGACTTCTGCAGTAGTCCCTGTAAGAGTCACTCATAGTGGCCCTGAGGTAGAATACCAAATAAACAGTAGTATGGTCAAAACCATGCATATGGGTCACAACCTGGGTAAATATAAAGGCAACCAAAGGAAGGTGACAAGAACCTAGGGGAAGGGGGGAGATACGGTTACCATGTGGAAAAAAGGCTGGAGGCACCCCACGCGTTCCGTTGCACTCCTGCGACTTCCTCAGGGGTAAGTGCCAAACTGTTGAAGGGTCCTACCTTTAAAGGTCCCGAGGTGACCACCTCCTCCAATCAAGACGGCGAGTCTGCACCATATGACAGCCGTGAATTGTGTGATCGCGCGTGGATTTTACACAGAATCCTTCCTATTCACTTCAGCAACAAAAAATAATTGCTATTTGGGGTATACAGATCCCCCAAAACGGACACTCTGGAATTGGAGCAGAAATCAATACAGAAAGTATGTGGATTTTTCACTGAATTCTTCTTATTCACTTCAGCAACAAAATAGAACTGCTATTTGGTGTTTACAGACCTCCAAAACAAACACCCTGGGATTGAAGCAGAAATCACTACAGAAGGTATGTGGATTTTACACAGATTTCTTCCTATTCACTTAAGCAGCAACAAAGAACTGCTATTTGGGATATACAGATCCCCCAAAATGGACACCCTGGGATCAGTGGCGTAAGCAGCTGTAGCGGTTACCACAGGGCTTGTGCTGTTAGAGGGCACAGGATGGACGTGAACCCAAAATGTTCTCCCCTTCCCTCCCTGTAAACAGCACAGCAGTAACGTCAGCTAAGCTAAACAAAGAGACACCCACCTGAGTCGGACGCCCACTCTCCCACCACCTTGACAGTCGGCAACACATACTTCCTGCTGGCACGTACCCCTGCCCGCCTACCTCCATGATTCCCTGCCCGCCCACCAGCAAGTCATCCTGCCTGCCCACCCACCTCCACGATCCCCTTTCCGCCCACCGACTTGTCTTCCTGCCCGCCCGCCGCCATATCCTGCCGCCCACCTGCCTCCACATCCTCCTACCTAACCTCAGGCCTCCACGATCCCCTGCCCGCCTCCAAGATCCCTTGCCCGCCCACCGGCATACTTTATGTGTATATATGCTCTATGTATACACAGTACATGTGTAGATACTGTATAAACTGTTTGTATTTATAATATAAACATTTGTAATTCAGTGTGTAAATATGTTCAATCGTATAAATGTGTCTGTACCAATATGTATATTTTCTTTAAGGTGAAGGGGGATCCCATGCAGAAATCTGCTATGGGGTCCAAGCTCTACTTGTTACTCCCCTGCCTGGGATTGAACCAGATATCACTACAGAAAGTATGTGGATTTTACACAGAATTCTTCCTATTCACTTCAGGAACAAAATAGAACTGCTATTTGTGGCATAAAGATCCCCCAAAACAAACACCCTGAGATTGAAGTTGGAAATGGCTGTGGCATCAAATAAGCCTGCCAGTTGCTGACAGGCTTACAGGTCTGCACATGTGATTGAGGGTGTTCCTTTCTCCTTCCCAGAGTTCTCTGCCCAATGTAACATGTTGTGCTCTCGCCAATGTTGGTAATAAAAGAGGGGAAAAAACTTTGTACCCACAAATCACTGTAAACGTCAAAGTTCTAACCAAATTCCAATTCATTAGAATCAATTCGCCCATCTCTAGTGCCAGCACATTGAGTGGAGCAAATTATGGAGAATTTGCTAGGTATTGGGGGAGGGTAACAGAAATGAATTTATCATTGTTGATAGTAAAAGAAGAGAAGACAAGGTTGCTCTGAAGAAATATTATAAATTGCTGTAGAAGGCAGATGCATGTTTAAAATTGTAAGTTCCAGAGGGAACAAAGAGGCTAGTTGCAGTGAAATGATGGAAATGGAAAAGTGACAGAAAAAGGTTCTTAATTAGAGATGAGCGAGCACTAAAATGCTCGGGTACTCGTTATTCGAGACGAACTTTTCCCGATGCTCGAGTGCTCGTCTCGAATAACGAGCCCCATTGAAGTCAATGGGAGACTCGAGCATTTTTCAAGGGGACCAAGGCTCTGCACAGGGAAGCTTGGCCAAACACCTGGGAACCTCAGAAAAGGATGGAAACACCACGGAAATGGACAGGAAACAGCAGGGGCAGCATGCATGGATGCCTCTGAGGCTGCTTAATCGCACCATTATGCCAAAATTATGGGGAACAGCATGGCCATGACAGAGTGACTGAATGAGGCTAGATAGCATCTAAAACATGCAATAATTGACCCTGACACTATAGGGGACGGCATGCAGAGGCAGCGGCAGCAGTGGCAGGCTAGAGAGTCTCATGGCGACATACCCTAAATGGACTCAGGTTTCACCAAAGGAGGTGAAATGATTTCCTATGTGAACAAAAGGTTGACGGTATATTTAGTCGATAACACAGCATGGTGGCGACATAGTGACCAAGTTCCATAACGTATCTGGTGAAACACCCAAAAAATTAGCCTGACACAGCTCTTTTGATAAGGGGACGACATGTGGAGGCAGCTATGGAGACGACTTCCATGATTAAGAGCGACAGTATGGGGCATCCATATTGCGCTGCTATGATTGCAACTTCAGGTCTCCAGCATGGCGGCGACAGATGGGCCGCGTTCCACTATGTATCTGGTGAAACACCTGAAAATTCTGCCTGACACAGCTCGTTTGATAAGGGGATGATGTGCTGCATATCCTCTCGTGCTCCAGCGTCTGGGGTATAGAGAGTTGAAATGAGACATTGGTGGACGCTGTGGAGGATCGTGGAGGCAAAATGGACAGGAAACAGCAGGGGCAGCATGCATGGATGCCTCTGAGGCTGTCTAATCTTGGGATGGAGCTGGCGGTCCACTGCCAGGCGAGCTTGTCCAAGCCCCTGTCTCTCCGCTCCTCCCCACCCAAAATGGGCCTGGGGGCCAGAAGCGTTTACTTTGAAAAAATTATAATTTTCAAAGCAGGCCGGGACATTTGAATATTTCACCTAGGAATAATGGAATAGCATAGTGGTTCTATTTTTAATTGTTTTTACGGAAATGGTTCCATGATTAAGAGCGACAGTATGGGGCATCCATATTGCGCTGCTATGATTGCAACTTCAGGTCTCCAGCATGGCGGCGACAGATGGGCCGCGTTCCACTATGTATCTGGTGAAACACCTGAAAATTCTGCCTGACACAGCTCGTTTGATAAGGGGATGATGTATGGAGGCAGTGAACTAGTAGTAGATTAAAGGTGCTGCAGTTAAAACTATGTTAGTTGGATCTTGAGATGGAGCTGGCGCTCCGCTGCCAGGCGAGCTTTCGCAAATCCAAGCCCCTGTCTCTAGGCTACTCCCCAAACAGCACTTCTAAGAACCTTTTGTATAAGATCAAGTGTAGTAGCGTTCTTATAAGTTTAGGATATGGCGGGTGAGGGGAATGTAAACAGAAATCAGCAGACTCTGCCTAATTCTAATCAAACCCCTAATAAATTGTTCCACTTCGGTGTTTGAGGTGGATATGCGTGTCACTAAGAGCTAAACAAATTATTATTTCTCCATCCATCTGCCACAACCCTTAGCAGATGCCCACATTATTACATCTGTGAGTTCCCACAGCGACACAATTCAAAAAAGGTTTAATTCACCTTTTGTAGGTGTTAACCGGCCCTCTAATACTATTTCCTTCATCCTCCTAGTCCGCTTCTGCGCTCTAAATCAGCGCGACATCCTTCACGATCTTCCTCTACCATCTACTACATGGCACCACTTAGGACATGCGCAGCATCCCACAAATGTGTGTCGCATTCGACATGGCCGACATTTTTTCGGTTTCGTGCGCTTCTGCGCATGCGCCCGGAATTTTTTGGCGCGCGCCTCTTCCCATTACGAGCAGCTAAAAACCCTCACACCACACCAGGTTCCTCAATGCTGTGGTTGACACTGACAACACCACCAAGCACTGGTAAGCATACACAATCATTCTACACCATTAGCATGTATTTGTCTGTAATATTGTGAGATTACCTTCTAACTGAGTATTTATTTATTTATTTATCTATTTATTTAGATCCATTAAGCATTTCTCCTTTCTGATACAGTAAATTGTAGATTGTATTTTTGTACTTATACAACTGTTTAGTAATCAATTTTTAAACCTAATTTTTAACTTATTTCCCTCGGATTCAACATATCATCATTATATACTTGTTGTTTGACAAATACCAATGACAATTTTATTCTTTTTATCCCCTTTACTATTATTATTTCTCCCTCGCTCCTATTGTCACTGCTTCTCTTTTATAGTCTTTGTACACTTGATAAAGGGGTATTGTTATCCCGAAACGCGTTGTGTTTTTAAGACCCTAAATAAACCAAACTAAACCAAACTGTCTAATACGCTCTGTGTGCGCCATCTGGTTGATCCACTCACTTTCCTCTACCATCACCATAGACAGGGGGCATCCTCTACTCCTAGAGGAGAGGAGGTTCTACCATCACCATAGACAGGGGGCATCCTCTACACCTAGAGGAGAGGAGGTTCTACCATCACCATAGACAGGGGGCATCCTCTACACCTAGAGGGGAGGAGGTTCTACCATCACCATAGACGGGGGGCATCCTCTACACCTAGAGGAGAGGAGGTTCTACCATCACCATAGACAGGGGGCATCCTCTACACCTATAGGAGAGGAGGTTCTACCATCACCATAGACAGGGGGCATCCTCTACACCTAGAGGAGAGGAGGTTCTACCATCACCATAGACAAGGGACATCCTCTACACCTAGAGGAGAGGAGGTTCTACCATCACCATAGACAAGGGACATCCTCTACACCTAGAGGAGAGGAGGTTCTACCATCACCATCCGCTACACCACAGAGGCAACAACATCCAAACGTTTGTCTCTATGGTGGAAAAAGAACTACGTACCATTTTATTTATCTATTTATTTAGATCCATTAAGCATTTCTCCTTTCTGATACAGTAAATTGTAGATTGTATTTTTGTACTTATACAACTGTTTAGTAATCAATTTTTAAACCTAATTTTTAACTTATTTCCCTCGGATTCAACATATCATCATTATATACTTGTTGTTTGACAAATACCAATGACAATTTTATTCTTTTTATCCCCTTTATTATTATTATTATTAATTTCTCCCTCGCTCCTATTGTCACTGCTTCTCTTTTATAGTCTTTGTACACTTGATAAAGGGGTATTGTTACCCCGAAACGCGTTGTGTTTTTAAGACCCTAAATAAACCAAACTGTCTAATACGCTCTGTGTGCGCCATCTGGTTGATCCACTCACTTTCCTCCACCATTCAAAACTCCTGAGTGGTACGGCCATACCACATAGGAGCTCCTCCACCGGGAGGCAGCACCAGATCATCTACCATTCAAAACCTACAACTTCTTAAAGCGTTGTGTCTATCCTAGTACAACCCTATACGGTGAGCACAATCTTTCACCCCTACTTCTATCATCTCAAAAAGGGTGTAACACCATTAGCGCTCTCTCCTTGTCCTCTCTTGCCACATTCTCTCACAACTTACATATAGCTCATAGTCAGTGATGTACAGTGAAATCATGTGACCGGTTGGGTGATAAGCTGCATACTGTCAACTCTTTTATTAATTGTCGGCATGCTTTACATTTACAGCATTCATTGAGCATTATGCGCCTAGTCCTTAAACGCAATGAACAAGAATACGCTAACATTACAGCTGAATTATGCAAAGCGAAATTGGAGTTAAAAACCCGACTTTCTGAGAGCCAAATATCTTCCTTTTTTAAGAAATTAGAAAAGAGACTGATCATAATACAAGCCGAAGTAAAAGAGAAAAAACGGGATAAATTCCTTAGAGATAAACTCGACTTCGACAATGATGCAGTTTTCGGTTGGCAATCAGGGAGAAGGCAACAATATAAAAAGAAACAACAACAAAGGAACCGACCCAAAAATACTGAGTTCTGGACGACAGAATCGGACTCTAGCGCATCGGACGATGCACAGAAAAAATCCAGACCTACAGATGTGTTACCTGGAATAAGCTCCATCACAGAACCACCATCTAGCAACACTGCGGCCCCTTTAGACCGCGGATCAGGAGAGGGGGAAAGGGGCGGAAGAAGAGGTCGTTGGCCGAGCCGGAAACGAAAGCAAGTCTCCTGGAGGCGTTAGAACCAGGTGACAACCCAAGCCCCACTAACCCGACTAACATCATTAACTTGACTAACATCCCCCTCGATGCTGACTGTGTCTCATTACTATCTAAAGGGCTGAATTTCGCAATTACTAATAACTTTGACCCGGTCCAATTCGAGATCGACCTGTTCAAATCTGCCCGTAAACTGAATTTGAGAAAATTCTTTCACACTAGAGAGACTAAACCTGTACCGGACTTTGCCTGTGAAATCCCATGCACTATAGGCCCACTAGGCTTTCTCCCTCCTTCCCTACTAGACCCTCTTGATATCCAGAATGTATCTGTACTCTTGGACCTCACTGATCCATCCTCTCCTTCAAATGAGGTCATTGAAGTAGAGAATTTTAGAGGTGGCATTCCCTCCACCTTTTGTCCCCCCTTGTCTGCAGGCTCTCCAATCGACATCTTTTTCCATAAAGTCCTTGATGATGTAAAAGCCCTTATTTATCCCACCACCCCTCCCAATCTCTCCAGTGGAGAGAAGAGGGCCCGCACTTGGCTTAGTTCCCTTAACGATGTCGTGGTGAAGCCTGCGGACAAGGGAGGTAACGTGGTGCTCATAGACCTACAGATGTGTTACCTGGAATAAGCTCCATCACAGAACCACCATCTAGCAACACTGCGGCCCCTTTAGACCGCGGATCAGGAGAGGGGGAAAGGGGCGGAAGAAGAGGTCGTTGGCCGAGCCGGAAACGAAAGCAAGTCTCCTGGAGGCGTTAGAACCAGGTGACAACCCAAGCCCCACTAACCCGACTAACATCATTAACTTGACTAACATCCCCCTCGATGCTGACTGTGTCTCATTACTATCTAAAGGGCTGAATTTCACAATTACTAATAACTTTGACCCGGTCCAATTCGAGATCGACCTGTTCAAATCTACCCGTAAACTGAATTTGAGAAAATTCTTTCACACTACAGAGACTAAACCTGTACCGGACTTTGCCTGTGAAATCCCATGCACTATAGGCCCACTAGGCTTTCTCCCTCCTTCCCTACAAGACCCTCTTGACATCCAGAATGTATCTGTACTCTTGGACCTCACTGATCCATCCTCTCCTTCAAATGAGGTCATTGAAGTAGAGAATTTTAGAGGTGGCATTCCCTCCACCTTTTGTCCCCCCTTGTCTGCAGGCTCTCCAATCGACATCTTTTTCCATAAAGTCCTTGATGATGTAAAAGCCCTTATTTATCCCACCACCCCTCCCAATCTCTCCAGTGGAGAGAAGAGGGCCCTCACTTGGCTTAGTTCCCTTAACGATGTCGTGGTAAAGCCTGCGGACAAGGGAGGTAACGTGGTGCTCATGACCCGTGAGTACTACATTTCAGAAGCCATGAGGCAATTAGGTGACACTAATACCTATACCAGACTAGATCGTAACCCTACCTGTAAATTCCTGGCCAGATTACGTACCTTTCTGAGGTGGAGTGTGGAAAACAAAGTTCTCTCAGAGAAAACGGCTACCAAATTACTTCCTCCCCATCCCAGGCACCCGGTATGGTACTTCCTTCCCAAAGTTCACAAAACTTTGGTAGACCCCCCCGGCCGCCCGATCGTGGCAGGGATCGGATCTCTCACGGAACCGTTGTCCAAATATATCGATTGGTTGTTACGCCCCCTACTCTCCGATATTCCTTCCTACCTGAAGGATACAAATGCCTTCCTCTCGGCTTTAAAATCCATCTGCTGGCAAGAGAACTATAATCTGGTTTCTATCGACGTCGAAAGCCTCTACACCCGGATCCCCCAAGACCTGGGTGTCGAGAGCATTCGATCTGTCCTTACTAATGCCCAAAAGAATGAGAGCTATATTCAATTCGTCTGTGAGGGGCTCAACTTCATATTAAAACACAATGCCTTTATGTTTGACGGTAAGTGGTTCATTCAAAATACTGGCACGGCAATGGGCACTCCGGTTGCCTGTACATTTGCCAATATTTTTTTAGCCGTATTCGAAAATGAGTATATTTTTTCCACTTTGAACCCGTTCGTCAAACATATCGTCACCTTTTTACGGTACGTGGATGATATTTTTATGGTATGGGCAGGCAATGAGAATGAATTCCTCAATTTCGTCTCCTTCCTAAATGAACAGAACGCAATGAATATGCGGTTTACCGCAGCGTTCGGGGGCAAAACTTTGGAATTCCTTGATGTCCAGGTAATAGTGAGTGATGATCGTCTCATCACTACCGCTTTTAGAAAGCCTACCGCCACTAATGCTATGCTACATTTTGATAGCCATCATCCACACCATACCAAGGAAGGGTTACCTTATAGCCAGTTCCTCCGGTTAAAGAGGCTCAATAGTGATCCTGATCGCTTTGAAGCACAAGCCCTTGAGTTAAGACAACGATTGATTGAGCGAGGGTATCCTACTTCCATCCTGGATAAAGCCTTGGCTAAGGCACGTAATGTCCATGGTGACATTCCCCCCCACCCCCTGGATAAGACCACAAGACACAAGGACAAGGGGAAGGGACGCATGGCCTTCTCGTTTAGCTACAGTCCACATGAACGGGCGATACGCACAGCCATTAATAAAAATTGGAAGATCCTAGAAAGAGATGACCAATTAGCCGAGGTCACATCTAAAAAACCTCTGGTAACGTTTAGACGCAGCCCGTCCATTAGAAATCATTTGGTCTCTAGTTATTTTTCCACGTCTAACCCCAATTGGTTAACGAATTGCATCCCTAGTGGTAACTTCAAGTGCGGGTCCTGCAATTACTGCCGCTTTAACTTACAAACCAAGACGGTGAGGTTGGGTGATAAGCTGCATACTGTCAACTCTTTTATTAATTGTCGGTCCACCTTTGTAGTGTACGTAGTATTGTGTTCTTGTGGCCTCTTTTATATTGGCAAGACCATCCGGAATCTGTTTATCAGATTCCGTGAACATTGTCATTCCATCCAGACAGGTAAAGGATGCCCCCGTTTCATCAGTCACATAAAAGACAGTCATGGGGGGAACCTTGAGACCCTAAAATTTGCTGGTCTGGAGAAAGTTGACATAGACCCCCAAGGGGGCGATCGTCCTAAAGCTCTACTCCGCTTAGAAGCCAGACTCATAATAAAATACAATGCGTTAGGACCAATGGGTCTAAACGATAGGAATGACCTGAGTATCTTCCTATAAATTGTGTACCTCACTAACTCCATATACACCCATAGTGTACCTTCGATGTATTACATCTTTCATACATTCCTGGCTGCACATTGTATTTATTGGGCTATTTCCCCCTGTCTTATACTGTGTATTATGCTCTGCTTACTTCCATTCTACCTCCTCCCCCTTTTATATACCTTTTTTCATCTTTTTATGAGTGGATAGCCAACTTTAGTTTACATCCCTGAGCATCTGTTTTGATTAATGTTGTACAACTTAAGTCGCTGCCTATGCGGCGCTGTTTTTAACAATGTATCATGTTTTCTATTTTGTATTCTCACGTATTTACATTTTACCTGTACCTGCACACATGATACTGTGCACTTCCCTGTGTGTGTCTCGTTGCCAGGACTACGCGTGCTCGGGGCGGGTATATTACCTACGTCCCGAGATCTTGCGATGTCCGAGGCTTGAGAAAGCGCTTCCTAGCGCGAAACGGCCCGTCGCCTGCCGTGGCGTGCATCACCCCTGCCCTGATTTCTTCCTGAAATAAAGTTTCCTCTGCTTGAGATCGGTGAGTGCCACTCTTTTTTACCTCCTGTGGATACTGATTCTGTGTCTTCTGTGAAGCTTGGATGTGCACCCCGCAGCAGGACTCTCCTTGCCGGTCCCGACGTGTGGCTGGGTCTGTCGGACGTGGACTGTGATCCCAAAACTGTGTTCCAGGTGGTGCCGGTCGTATTTTCTCCCCTGATTGACTATCGTGACTTTGTGCCTTCTTGACTTTGAGCACACCTGTAGAATATAACACAGTATTCTTGGTTGTCCGTACAGCTACTCCAATCTCTGAACATGGATACCTCTCCAATAGCCACGACCGAAGGGCCCGATGAAAATATGGAAGTGACTTTTCAGGCAGGAAGGGTAGATGCCGCCACGTTTTTTGAACAGTGCAACAGTAGAGACACTCTACAGATGCTCAGAACGAAAGCACTAGAGCAACGTGTGATTTCATTGGCCGAAAAAGAAGTCCGATTATTTTGGACAAACCACTCATTAAAATCCTATGATGAATGTAGTCGAGTTCCACGGGGACTTAGAGTGTATAAGGAAGCAGCGCAATATAAGGAAGACCTGACCTTCATGAATGAATGGCATGCTTTACATTTACAGCATTCATTGAGCATTATGCGCCTAGTCCTTAAACGCAATGAACAAGAATACGCTAACATCACAGATGAATTATGCAAAGCAAAACTGGAGTTAAAAACCCGACTTTCTGAGAGCCAAATATCTTCCTTTTTTAAGAAATTAGAAAAGAGACTGATCATAATACAAGCCGAAGTAAAAGAGAAAAAACGGGATAAATTCCTTAGAGATAAACTCGACTTCGACAATGATGCAGTTTTCGGTTGGCAATCAGGGAGAAGGCAACAATATAAAAAAGAAAAAACAATAAGGAACCGACCAAAAATAACTGAGTCTTGGAGACCAGAATGCGGACTCTAGCGCATCGGACGATGCACAGAAAAAATCTAGACCTACGATGTGTTACACCTGGAATAAGCTCCATCACAGAACCACCATCTAGCAACACTGCGGCCCCTTAGACCGCGGATCAGAGAGGGGGAAAGGGGCGGAAGAAGAGGTCGTTGGCGAGCCGGAAACGAAAGCAAGTCTCCTGGAGGCGTTAGAACCAAGGTGAAACACCCAAGCCCCACTAACCCGACTAAAATCATTAACTTGACTAACATCCCCCTCGATGCTGACTGTGTCTCATTACTATCTAAAGGGCTGAATTTCACAATACTAATAACTTTGACCCGGTCCAATTCGAGATCGCCTGTTCAAATCTACCCGTAAATGAATTTGAGAAAATCTTTTCACATACAGAGACTAAACCTGTACCGACTTTGCTGTGAAATCCCATGCACTATAGGCCCAATAGGCTTTCTCCCTCCTTCCCTACAAGACCCTCTTGACATCCGCAAGTATCTGTACTCTTGGACCTCACTGATCCATCCTCTCTTCAAATGAGGTCATTGAAGTAGAGAATTTTAGAGGTGGCATCCCTCCACCTTTGTCCCCCCTTGTCTGCAGGGTCTCAATCGACATCTTTTTCATAAAGTCCTTGATGATGTAAAAGCCCTTATTTATCCACACCCCTCCAATCTCTCCAGTGGAGAGAAGAGGGCCCTCACTTGGCTTAGTCCCTTATACGAGTCGTGGTAAAGCCTGCGGACAAGGGAGGTAGTACGTTGGTGCCACATGACCCGTGAGTATACATCAGAAGCCATGAGGCAATTAGGTGGACACTAATACCTATACCAGACTAGATCGAACCCTACCTGTAAATTCTGGCCAGATTACGTACCTTTTGAGGTGAGTGTGGAAAAACAAGTTTTTCAGAGAAAACGGATACCAAATTACTTCCTCCCCATCCCAGGACCCGGTATGGTACTTCCTTCCCAAAGTTCACAAAACTTTGTAGACCCCCCGGCCGCCCGATCGTGCAGGGATCGGATCTCTCACGAACCGTTGTCCAAAAGATCGATTGGTTGTTACGCCCCCTACTCTCCGATATTCTTCCTACCTGAAGGATACAAATGCCTTCCCTCGGCTTTAAAATCCATCTGCTGGCAAGAGAACTATAATCTGGTTTCTATCGACGTCGAAAGCCTCTACACCCGGATCCCCCAAGACCTTGTCGAGAGCATGCGATCTGCCTTACTAATGCCCAAAGAATGAGAGCTATATTCAATTCGTTCTGGAGGGGCTCAACTTCATATTAAAACACAAATGCCTTTATGTTTGACGGTAAGTGGTTCATTCAAATACTGGCACGGCCAATGGGCACTCCGGTTGCCTGTACATTTGCCATATTTTTTTAGCCGTATTCGAAAATGAGTATATTTTTCCACTTTGAACCGTTCGTCAAACATATCGTCACCTTTTTACGGTACGTGGATGATATTTTTATGGTATGGGCAGGCAATGAGAATGAATTCCTCCATTGCTACATCCGAACATGAACGCAGAATATGCGGTTTACCGCAGCGTTCGGGGGCAAACTTTGGAATTCCTTGTGTCAGGTAATAGTGAGTGATGATCGTCTCATCACTACCGCTTTAGAAAGCCTACCGCCACCAATGCTATGTACATTTTGATAGCATCATCCACCCATACCAAGGAAGGGTTACCTTATAGCCAGTTCTCCGGTTGTTAAAGAGGTCAATAGTGATCCTGATCGCTTTGAAACACAGCCCTTGATAGACAACGATTGATTGAGCGAGGGTACCCTACTTCCATCCTGGAAAAGCCTTGGCTAAGGCACGTAAGTCCAGGTGGACATTCCCCCCCCCCTGGATAAGACCACAAGACACAAGGACAGGGGAAGGGACGCATGGCCTTCTGTTTAGCTACAGTCCACATGAACGGGCGATACGCACAGCCATTAATAAAAATTGGAAGATCCTAGAAGAAGATGACCAATTAGCCGAGGTCACATCTAAAAACCTCTGGTAAAGTTTAGACGCAGCCCGTCCATTAGAAAAATTTGGTCTCTAGTTTTTCTCCACGTCTAACCCCAATTGGTTACGAATTGCTCCCTAGTGGTAACTTCAAGTGCGGGTCTTGCATTACTGCGCTTTAACTTACAAAACCAAGACGGTGAGGTTGGGTGTAAGCTGCATACTGTCAACTTTTTTATATTGTCGGTCCACCTTTGTGTGTAGTAGTATTGTGTCTTGTGGCCTTTTTTATATGCAACCATCCGAATCTGTTTATCAGATTCCGGAAACATTGTCATTCCATCCAGACAGGTAAAGGATTGCCCCGTTTCATCAGTCACATAAAAGACAGTCATGGGGGAACCTTGAGACCCTAAAATTTGCTGGTCTGGGAAAGTTGACATAGACCCCCAAGGGGGCGATCGTCCTAAAGCTCTACTCCGCTTAGAGACAGATCATAATAAAATACAATGCGTTAGACACAAGGGTCTAAACGATAGATGACGAGTATCTCCTATAAAATTGTGTACCTCACTACTCCATATACACCCATAGTGTCCTTGATGTATTACATCTTTCATACATTCATGGCTGCACATTGTATTTATTGGGCTATTTCCCCCTGTCTATACTGTGTATTATGCTCTGCTTACTTCATTCTACCTCCTCCCCTTTTTTTATAACCTTTTTCATCTTTTTATGAGTGGATAGCCAACTTAGTTTACATCCGCTGAGCATCGTTTTGATTATGTTGTACAACTTAAGTCGCTGCCTATGCGGCGCTGTTTTTAACAAGTATCATGTTTTCTATTTTGATTCTCACGTATTTACATTTTACTGTACTGCACACATGATACTGTGCACTTCCCTGTGTGTGTCTCGTTGCCAGGACTACGCGTGCTCGGCGGCGGGTGTATAACTACGTCCCGAGATCTCGCGATGTCCGAGGTTGAGAAAGCGCTTTCTAGCGCGAAACGGCCCGTGGCCTGCCGTGGCGTGCATCACCCCGCCTGATTTCTTCTGAAATAAAGTTTTCTCTGCTTGAGATCGGTGAGTGCCACCTTTTTTACCTCCTTGTGGGATACTGATTCGTGTGTCTTCTGATGAAGCGTGGGATGTTGCACCCCGCAGCAGGACTCTCCTTGCCGTATTCCCGACGTGTGTCTGGTGGGTCGGACGTGGACTGTGATCCCAAAAACGGGTTCCAGGTGGTGCCGGTCGTATTTTCTCCCCTGATTGACTATCATGTGACCTGTGCATTAACAGCTGGTATATTAATTAGATCATGGTACCTGGCGTCTCAAGTCTGCATGGAATACATGGTGTGCTAACCGACACACTGCACATTGCCAGAACTACCTATCGCGTATGTTCATTGTTGAAATCAAACTATGGCGGCCATTAGAACGCAGAATTATAGTAGTGCTCTATATTATGGAAAATTATAGCCGGGCAACCAAAAAACCTTAATAACGTAAGTAGAGCCCAGTAATTATTATGAATAAACTATCCCAGGATATCAACCCCACGGATTTTGGTAAATAAGATACTGGGTCGGCCATATAGCTAGTTCGGCTCTAGAACAGAGTACACATTATGGAGCAACACTTACCACAAATTAATGCAGTCAGTCACTCACTGAAGTGACTGCAAACACTACTTATAACCGGGGATATATTTCCTTTTTCAGTAAAGTCTGATAAGAACAAGAAGCACAATCCAACTTTTATGAACAGAGTAGAAATTACAAGACTGCTCTTATGTTCAGCACTCGGGCACAATACAAATTTTTTTTTAAAGAGACATCAGTGATTGATCTTCCATAGCAGTGATTGAAGGTGAGTATCAAAGCAATCTAAGAGTTCCATGATGCTCCCTGCGGCTCCTCGTCATTCGTCTCGTCCTACTTAGAAGAGCCGGCAGAGACATGCGTTCTGCCCGCCAGAGCACACTATGAGCAGCGGTGGCAAAATGGTAAAATTAGGGATCTCGGCTTCTACTCAGGTGGATTTATACTCAAGTATATATGGTAATAAGTGAAAACTTCATCAAAGATTGAACAATAACATAAACTGCTTATTCAGAAAATTAAAAAAATCAATTTACACCAAAATTGTAAATTAGATCTTGCTTTATCTTGACTGGATAAGGGATGGTTTATTTTGAAGGTCTTTTTTGTGGTTCATAAAATGTATTTATTAACCTATAAAAACTCGGAGGGGAGGCTGGAGATCACCATCATCTTGTGCAATGTAAATTTTCAGGCATTTACTTGCAGCATAAAAAAAAAATATTTCATAGTTAATATGATTATGGAGATACCAAATGTGTGTAGGTTTTTATGCTTTAACACTATGCTGTATTGTTATTGTTGTTGCCCTTGGACATACATAAACCAGGGGTACTTACTCCTTAGATCGTGTGGCTGTGGTAACCCTTTTATATTTGTTAACCATGGCCTCCTTCCTTCTAAAATCAACTTTCATAATTATAGAAATGAAGGGGCATTACAAGAGAAAAATGTAATAAGCTTCTAAGAGGAAGGAAGTGTAAGGATGGACCTGGGAGAGAATATGATCGTTTTGTATCTGGATTTTTTAAAAGAATTTGATATTGTAAATACTATTGGGAAATGAGAAAAATATGATAGAAAACAGTTGCCATTATGTGATTCTGCAGTCATCTGTATTGCGCACTGAAACAAAAGTAAAAAAAAGAATGAAAACATTTAAATAAACTTAAACATTCAAATCACCCCTTTTGCTAGAACACATGTATACACTACTTTTTAAAAATTTCAAATAAAAAGTGATCATCTTACAGTTGTCAAAACGATATCAATGATATCATTTTATTTAATGCACAGTTTTTAAACCAAACCAAAAACTATATACATTTTTGATCCTCGTAATTTTACTGACCCAAAGAATAAAAGAGAGGTGCTATCTGTCACCGATTGCGGCTGTTAAAGAGGTTGTCTGCTTTCAGCAAATAATTGATATTGCTTGTTTAAGGGAAAGTTGTCCAATTTGCCAATATACTTTCCATAACATAATCTGTCTATGTTGATGTGATGGACATGCAGGTGCATGAGCCATTATTATCACAGATAGAGTTGGGCGAATCGATTCGAACTAAGTGGAATTCGATACGGAAAATTTGATTAATCACAAACCCGAAGTTTACGCTGATTCGTGGGAACAAAGGTCTTTTTTCCCTCTTTCTTTAGCACGAGCACAATGGGGCAGACTTACTTACCCAGTCCTGTCGTGATCCCGTGGTGCGTTGTCCGAAAAGGATTCGAGTCTGCCATGATTCACTAAGGTCGTGCGTCCAATTTCCTGCATGTGTTGCTTCTGCGCTGAGATCTGCCGGAATTCACCTTCTTCTTCCTGGTGCGTGTGAGTGCTTGATCTTGCGACACAATTCCATTTTTAAATTCCAGGGTTTGTCTGAATCCGTCGGATTGTCGGACAGCACACCCACCGATTTCTGCCACATGTAAGCCGGCGCCGATGTGCCACAATCTGATCGCGTGCGCCAAAAACCCGGGGGAATTTGGCGCAAAATGGAAATATTCAGGAAACCCGACAGAATTGCGTAACCCTTGATGACATCTGCAGACCTGTTGACCAATCAGCGACTGGCAGGCTTATGTCACACAGCCCATTTTCAATCTCAGCACTTCAAACTGCATGTGCTGTCTGTAGCGTCTAGCTGCTGTTACTGTACTGTGCTGTAGCAATTTCATCTCCAATACCAGGGTGTGCATTTAGGCGGATCTGTATATCCCAAATAGCAGTTCTTTTTAGTTACTGAATCCAATAGGAAGAAATCTGTTTCATATCCACACTGCTGCTGTGGTGATTTGTGGACCACTCTCAGGGTGTACGTTTTTTTGCATCTTTATAACGTAAGCAACAATATTTTTTTGTTGCTAAAGTTGAGAGCAAGAAATACGTGTCACATCTACCTTGTTTATAGAGAGATTTCTGCTCCTCTCTCAGGGTGTGCATTGTGGGGTATCTGTATATTCCAATACTTTTTGTTGCTAAACTTCAGAGCAACAAAAAAGTGTCAAATTCATGTACTTTATAGAGTGATTTTCGCTATACTTACAGGGTGTCCATTGTGGGGTATCTGTATAACGCAAATTCCAATACTTTTTGTTGCTAAAGTTCAGAGCAACAAATAAGTGTTTATAGAGTAATTTTTGCTCCACTTACAGAATTTCCATTGTGGGGTATCTGTATAATGCAAATTCCAATACTTTTTGTTGCTAAAGTTCAGAGCAACAAATAAGTGTAAAAATCAAGTACTTTATAGAGTGATTTTCACTCCAATTAAAGGATGTCCTTTGTGGGGTATCTGTTTAACGCAAATCTCAATACTTTTTGTTGCTAAAGTTCCAAGCAACAAAAAAAGTGTCAAATTCACATAGTTTATACAGTGATTTTCGCTCCAATTACAGGGTGTCTGTTGTGGGGTATCTGTATAACAAAAATTCCAATACTTTTTTGTTGCTAAAGTTGAGAGCAACAAATAAGTGTCAAATCCACGTAATTGATTAACAACTTTGTCAGACAGAAAGGTGACAGATGGAACAGGCAGAGGTAGCAGGACAGTAAGGGGACGTCGCAGCAGGGATAACTCTGTGAGGCCAGAACTGTCGTTGTCATCTAGTGGTAGTGTGTTTATCAACAACCCAAAGGTTGTTGATTGGTCGACTAGGTCACCAATTCCTCAAATAACAGCTGACAACCCCAGCCAAGAGTCCGTGGGTTCGTCAGATACAACAACTAGTTGGCATGAGCCAGGAGCCGGTCAGCCAGAGAGCAACTAGGTGGTCTGGGATCAGCGTCACTATTCAGCGAAGATGAAGTATTTGAGGACAGTCAGCAGCTGCTTGGCAGTGAAGAGATGGGGCAGACATCTTCTGCTTCGTGCAGTAGGCAGGCTGTGCATACTAACACCATTGAGGAGAGTAGCAGTGACAGGGAAACGCAAATTGATGATGATGTAGCCGATCGCACTTGGGAGCCGGGTGTAACAAGAGATTCATCATCGTCGGGGGAAGAGAGAGTGTCAGCTTGCTTGTCAGGCAGCGTAGAAGGCAGCAAGTCGCTACTGCACATATGTGTCAGCAGGACACAGTGCGACACATACCATTTCAGCCAGTCAAGGCTCCAGCACCTCTGCCAAAGGGAGCTGTTCGTCTTTGACATCATCTCTTGGTCCAGGTGCTCCTGCTCCTTGCCGCGCATGGCAGTCATTGAAAAAGGCGATTACAAAGAGACAACTGTGTGCGTCTAGTCATCCAAAGGTGCAGAAGCTGACCGTGTTCATGTCCATCTTGTTGGTACTGCAGTCCATCCGTTTCCAAGTTGTGTACTCTTTCATTTAGAGAACTAATGGCGTGTGCCAAACCGAGGTGGAGAGTTCCAAGCCGCAATTTTTTTTCCAAAAAGGCACTGCCAGCCATTCACAAATATGTAGAATGGAAGGTGCATGGCAGCGTGGACGTGTGGAGCTCTAACTACGGTCAGGACCAGTACATGTCCTTTACGGCTCACTAGGTGAATGTGCTGCCCGACCAGCAACACCAACAAGCAGGGGGCGCCGCATTCTCTTCCACGTTGTCAAACTGCTTCTCCTGTGCCAATGTCCGCCTCCTGCTTCTCTACCACCAACTCACCCTACACAAGTCTAAGTGCTGCTCCATCATACCACATGTGTCACACAGGGGTGAAATTGCTCCATGTCAAGCAAGAAGACTTTCTCCACGACAATTGAAAATCAGAACCATGGTGACAAATAATGGGAGGAACATGCTGTCCGCACTGGCCCGAGGAGGGAAGGTCCATGCGCCCTGCATGGCGAAAGTGTTCAATCTGGTTTTCAACAGATTCCTGAAGTAATTTCACCCATCTGCAAGACATTTTAAAAATGGTCAGGAAACTGTGCATGCACTTCAGCCATTCTTACAAAGTCAAGCACACCCTCCTTGAGTTGCAGCCTCCATATGTTATACCACCTGTATGAACAGATAAAAGCCATTAATGATTTTTTGATTATGCAAGTGGAATAGAGTATTCCCCAGTGTAACATTGATGTCAGCCACTAGCAGCTCATACGTGACACCTGCCATTTGCTCAGGCCCTTTGAAGAGGCCACGTTTTTTGTCAGTCGCCAGGACTGTGGGATGAATAACGTCATTCCACTGCTTCATGTCCTGGAACTCATACTGTAAAATCTGTCTGGTCAGGGCACTGGAGAAGTGGAGACTACATCACATGGCCACATGAGTCCGGTGGTGGCTGAACTGAAGGAGTAGGAAGAGGAAGAGAGCAGTCTCTGGTGAAATCAGTGGTATTTCCAGTCAGGTGTTAAGAGAGGAGAAGCAGGAGCATCCGGAGGAGGTAGAAGACGAGGCAGATGACCCTGAAGCAATGTGGCAATATACAGTGGAGATGGAGGCCGGGAGTCCCTCAGAGTCACTTGCGCAGATGGCTCGTAGCATGCTGCTTTGCCTAACTAGTGACAGCCAAATAGTCAACATCCAGCATAGGGACTTTTGGCACTCCACCCGCTTCGATCCCCACTACCGGTCAAAAATGGGTGACTTTTTTCCAGCTGCTGAGAGGGAGGAACAGCTGGCATACTATAGAGAAATACTGTGCACACAGTTGGCTGCAGCCTATGTGCACCATTGTCCGACCTCTGTAATGTCAGACCGCGGGATTCCTGGCAGTGATCGCTCACATACTACTGCCACAGCTGCTGTGGGGAGATAGGGGCAGAGGAGCAGTAGCAGCTCCATCAGCAGCAGCTTAAGTCTGGATTCCTCAATGAGCAACTTCTTTTACCTGCCTTGTGAGGAGGGTAGCCACCACCAGCAGCAGCAGCAGGACATGAAGCAGACCCTGCACCAGCAGGTGGTGGCCTACTTGGAGAGCACTTTACCACCTCAGGTAGAGGATCCCATGGACTACAGGGCAGCCAAACTTGATACATGGCTGCAACTTGCGGAGTTTGCATTAGTGAAGCTGTCCTGCACGGCCAGTAGTGTGGCATCAGAACGGTTGTTCAGTGCAGCGGGGGCCATTTTTACCTCAAGGAGAACCCTCCAGTAATGTGGAGAGACTGACCTTTGTCAAGATGAATCAGGCTTGGATCGGCCAGTATTTCAACTCACCAATGCCTTATGCATCAGATTAGATCAGCCATGATGCCAAACATTGTGAATTGAGTCTCGGTTCTAACTACCTGCCTCAGCCACTATTCTGATGCTGCCACGCGCCTGATTACACACATCTGCCTCCTACTATCTTTGCACAGGACTGGAATTGTCCGCCACCTCCATACTATATCATTTTACCACTTTGTGGGCTCCTGCAGCCCCTGATGTCATCTCCACACTATATCATTGTGCCACTCTGTGGGCTCCTGCTGCTGCTGAGGCCGCCTCCAGACTCTATCATTGTGCTACTTTGTGGCTTTCCATGTTGCTGCCACCATGTTTCTGCCACCTGTTGGCTCCTGCTGCTGGCACCACCTCCACACTATATCATTGTTCCACTCTGTGGGCTCCTGCTGCTGAGGCCACCTACGCATTATATCATTGTGCCACTCTGTGGCTTTCCATGTTGCCGCCATCTCCACACCTCTGACCTCATGCTGCTGCTGGTGCCATCTTTGCAGTTCTTTTTTGGCAAAGACCTGATATTTTCAGGAAAGCTGTAATGTATTATTGATTTGGTTTGGTACAAAGCCCAACTTTGTGTTTCGGTTCAGCTCAACACTAGTGCTATCTCAACTTCAAATTGAAAGCTATAAAAATAAAGCCCATCATAATGTGGCACAATGTTCTGATGCACTGTAGCACAGTTGCTCTGGCATCAGTGCTGATGGCAGCGCTGCTATATGTGTACACACTGGCACTGATGCCAGAGCTGCTGCACATGCACACAACTCTGATGAAGAAGTGAACATTGGGAGCAGTTTGAATAGTGTGTTGTGGATGTGCAGGTAGGAAGGGCTGCAGAGACTAGCTTTTTCTCCCACTGCTTGGAAAATGTACTTATTAGCTAGCTAAAGTTTAGCTTAGTTGATTAGATAAAGTTGGATTAAGCAGGCAAATCCGGCACATCTGGAAACAGCAAGAGGCCGGAGCCTGCGGACAGGACTGAATCGCCTCCCGCCAGCCCACTTCCTTCTGTCAGTGCCCACCCTACGGCTGGCCACGCCTGGCAAGGAGATGGTGGAAAAGGGAAAATAAGCGGAAGTGCTAGTAGAAGCCCTGTGGCGCAGAAGCCTTGATGTAAACCATCCATGAGTTTGTCTGTGTGATTTTTTTGCATACACATTATATAATCTATACTTATATTTTCACATCCAATTTGAAGCAGACATCAATACTTTCAATGTAGCACACAGGTTTCCGTGTGCAATTAAAAACACAGTAAATTTAGAAAACAGTTACATCTGTAAATTATGTGAGACCAGTGAAGTATGAGCAGATAATTGTCTTAGCTGTTAGTTCATTATTAGTAGATTCAATTGAAACTGGAAGAGAATGAAGTCAAATTATTTTATTTGGTTTAAATAGTAATGATTCAAATCATATTTAATAAAAGTCTACAATTTTCTTCAGAGATCCAACTTTGGTATTTGGCGATCCCCAGCTGGCAGATCTTCTGTATTCACCTGGTCTAAGGAAATACTGATTTCCCTTAAAACCAGGTTCTTCAAAAAAGATCCAGTAGCCATCAAGAACGTTGCAGGATAAAACACTATTTGTATGGAAGCTTTCCTGAACATTTGAACAGTCATTTACATACTCCTTCATTTGGCCTCGGAACTCTTCTCTGTCATACAATCTGATTCTGTAAGATCCACGATGCTGCAGGAAGGAGAAATAGAGGAAGATTTAATCATGCAAAATCCAAACACCATATCAGCTGACATTCTTTAAAAGCTAAAACAACATTTCAGTAAACACTAGGTATTTGAGCACATTTTTCTATTTTTTGATAACAATGATGTTATGTTATGCAATATAAAGTTTCATGAATCAAAACAATTAATGTTCGCCATCAATAAATGAAGACTTACTTGTGGAATTGAATGGCAAGATCTAATGGAATCATTCAAACCCAGCCAACTCTGATAGTCAGGATACTCTCCCCTTTTGAGGTAGTACTGATGTCCCATATAGTTAGAACGTTCATAGATTACCCAGCATCCACCTTCTACCCGGATTGAATTGCAACGAACAAAGAAACCATGAAGATCTGCATTATCTCCTGAGCATTCATGGGACTTTCCTTGAAAGTCCCTGTCTTCGTAGAAAATAATCTGTTGAGAAATTATTACAACATCTAATAATTATCTATTGCTGATTCTAAGGTAAAATAAATATAATTAAAAAATCTGTCCACTATTATCTTCTTACCTTTCCCATGATGAGGAGTCTGATCTAAGTGCTCAAGGTGCCTGAAAGTGAAGCCTTATATATAACAGGTCAGGCAGTTTAACTGCTTTCCCCATACAAATGAACTCTATTCACAATAAAGGTGTATTATATGTGATCTTGTTTTGTATTTTACTGCATGACTGTACTTTACAAAGGTTGTGCTGACTTCAATAGTTCTAAATCCTACATAGAAAGCAACTAATTATAGTCACATGGATTCTGGATAGAAAGAGAGAACACTCTGGCATTGTGACAAATTGGCCATTACGTTTTACAGAATAACATATTAAAATTACATTTAAAAATGTAACTATGTATGGATACTGTGTTCACCTTTGCTGTGATTAAGTACACCTTATAATTTAGATTATTTAAACACTATGCATGTAATCCACAAAATAAAAATAGTTAAAAAAAACAATATAGCAATTCCTTACACATAAAGAAGTAACCCTATAGATGACAGATGCCATTACATATCATAAGGTCAGTCAGATTGAAAGGGACTATAGAAGGCAATTGCTGTCAGTGTCTGTATGGTTTTTAACTGGGTTGTCTGGGTTGTGAATATGCAATTGCAATATTACTATTACCATCTGTATATAAAAGTATTGTATAGATAAAAAGTCAGCGCTGACCAAAAGGTGACAATTATTTAACAATGATTATTTAACAAGGCAGTAAGAGATTGAGCATTTAACATTATATGCAGGTATTAAAGCTATACAGTATGACTCTTTCATTACACAAGCTGCATTAATCTCATGACAATTATAGTGACACCATAGTGACACCATAGATGAGCCTTCTTTAAAAAAATTGTATGTGTAGTTCCGAAGTACTTTGAGGGGTGCAGTAAATGTCAACTGATGTATAATCACACAATAAACACTTTGAACCAAGTCTGCAGGTTAACCAGTTTGATTTACCTTATTGTCTTAGGGAGCATGTTTGTGTTTTTCTTATTTGTTATGGTGGCATCCAGAGGGTTCCTGTCCTCCCGCGATTCCTGCTGCAGAAAATGTCTTTGGTAAAAATCGCCTTGAGTCCTTGTAATCCCCACACACCAGAAAAGAAGAGGAATAAAAACAAGAAGTACTGAACTCCGAAGAGGGGTCGCTCCGGCCAGTAGTTAGCCCCGTGTTCAGTCTCCAAGAAACCGCTCAAGTGACGTCACTTGACTACGGAAAGTCACTATGTCCAAAAAATGACTACGTGTTTCGAAAGCTAGAATCAGCTTTGTTCAGCAGGGAGAATGTCAGAGGCTGAGATGGTAACTGCCTCATATTTATAGGTTCCAAGTAGCAATATTCTAATTTCCCTTGTTACATTCCTTCACTTTCTTCTCAAGTGCGGGCTAATTGTACCTCACTCCCAGCAGATATTGAGAGACTAGTTATATAATTATAAATAAAAACAGTAGGATATTAAAAAATATGTGCAAAATTTGCATTCTCAATGCACAATCTTTATTAAATAATTCCTAAAAACGATTGCAAGCACGGAAGTGGATGCAATCAAATACTGGAATGTACATTATAAAAATAATAATTTATATAGCTGCCTTACAGGGATGGATTAAGGTTGGTGGGGGCCCCTGGGCACAAAACATGGTGGGGGACCCCATTGAATGTAGTCCATACAGGGAACAGCAAATGCTGTATTCCACTCCCCAGCAATAACTATATACAGCCTCCCCTGTAATCACTATATACAGTGCCCAGTAATCACTATATACAGCCCCAGACATCACTATAAAAAGCTCCCCCAGCAATCGCTGTATACAGCCCCCCAGTAATCAATGTATACAGCCCCCCAGCAATCACTATATACAGCTCCCCCAGCAATCACTATATACAGCTCCCCCAACATTCACTATAAAAAGCTCCCCCAGCATTAACTATATACAGCTCCCCCAGCAATCACTGTATACACCTCCCCCAGCAATCACTGTATACAGCTCCCCAGCAATCACTATATACAGCTCCCCCAGCAATCACTATATAAAGCTCCCCCAGCAATCACTGTATACAGCTCCTCCAGCAATCACTACAGCCCACAGTAATAAATATATATGGCTCCCCAGCAATAACTATATGCAGCCCCCAACATTACCTATATACAGTCCCACAGCATTAACTATATACAACCCCCTAAAATAACTATATAACTATATACAGACTCCCTATAATAATTATATACTGACCCCTATAGCTATATACTGCCTCCCTATAATAACTACAGTCCCCCTATAATAACTATATAATTCCCCCTATAACTATATACAGTCCCCTAGAATAACTATATACAGCCACCATATAATAACGAAACACAGTCCCCCTATAATAACTATATACAGACCCCTATAATAACTATATACTGCCCCTATAACTATATTCTTCCTCCCTATAATAACTATATACAGTCCCCCTATAATAACTATATACAGGCCCCTATAACTATATACAGCCCCTATAAAAACTATATACACCGCCTATAATAACTAAATAAGGTCCCCTTATAATAATTATATACAGTCTCCCTATAATAATTACATACAGTCCCCCTAAAATGATTTACTGTCCCCTATAACTATATACTGCCTCCCTATAATTACTACATTCTGCCTCCCTATAATAACTACATACAGTCCCCCTATAATAACCATATACACAACTTATAATAACTATATACAGTCCCCCTATATGAATTATATTTAGACCCCCTAGAATAACTTAATACAATCCCCCTATAATCACTATATACAGTCCCCCTATAATCATTATATACAGTCCCCCTTATAATCACTATATACAGTCCACATATAATAACTATAAACACCCCTATAATAACAATATACACTCTCCATATAATAACAATATACAGCCTCCCTATAAAAACTAACTACACATAGTCCCTCTATAACAACTATATACAGCCTATATCTATATGCAGACTCCTATTACTGCTATATACGCCCCCATAATAAATACTGTATATACTTGAGTATAAGCCGACCCAAGTTAAGCCAAGACCCGTAATTTCAACACAAAAAACTGGGAAAACCCATTGACTCAACTATAAGCCGAGGGTGGGAAATGCATTGGTCACAGCCTCCCTGGATATAGTCTGCCAGCCTCCTTTACTATATAGTCTGCCAGCCCCTGTAGAATATATCCTGTCCAGCCCCTGTAGTATACATCCTGCCCAGCCCTTGTAGTATACATCCTGCCCAGACCCTGTAGTATACATCCTGCCCAGCCCCTGTAGTATACAGCCTGCCCAGCCCCTGTAGTATATGAGGCCAGAGCAGTTTCCCTCACTTCCCATAATGTTGAGCTTTCCCTCTACATCTAGCAGTTCTAAGCCTAGGAAGAAGCATGATAAAGTTATCATTGGAATTGTTATCAAAGGCTCTGTCCAGCTGTTCTTAAACTATTTTTGGCCAGGTAACTTTGTATTTACGCTTTAAAGCACTTTTATGTACTGTAGCATAAATAGTGCATTATTATCATCAGCACATCACCTGGGTAAATAGGGGTGCACTTAGAGCCATCAAACTGTAAATTAGAAGAAGTGCAATATCCACCAAGTGGTTTGTATTGGCAGGTGTAAATGGACCTTTTGAGAGGACATATCTATGCTCCCGACAATTACAGTAAACTATACATAGAGATATATCAAATTTTGGTTTGAAGTCAACAGAAAAGTTAGTGGTCTTCTTTGTAAAAACTAATGGTGGACTTGCCCATATTGGTTAGTGAGAAATGGTGCACATCATTAGTAATAGGCATAGCCCAGCCACATGTACATAGATGACCTACTGTGTCTGGGTAACAGATAATAGAAACAAATCATGTATAACTAATATGCTTGGTTTTTATAAGGAGGTTAGGAAACATCTAAATATTACTCTTGTTCCTTAGGTAATTTTCCTAGATTTTGCAAAAGTTTTTAATACTGCACCACACAAACATCTAGTTTGAAGCTTCAGTTTCAAGGAATTGGGAATAATATATTTACATGGGTAAAGAATTGATTGTGTGATGGAAAATAGACTCATTGGGGGGAGATTTATTATTGTTTCTATGTCAGTTTTCTGCAATTAAAATGGGGAATATGCCACCTCCATACCATCACGGCGGCTGATTGAGGGAGCAGGCACAGGGGTAGAATGCCCGGAACCTACGTTCTTTTGAAAAACCAGCGAGCTTGCCAGATACATCAAGAGGCCTAAGCATATAATAAATCTCACTCATTGTATTTACCCACTTAAGAAACTATTCAAACTTAATTAAATGGTTTAGAATTGCGGACAAGAAATAGGATTGAGTATTGTGGTAAAAAAGGAAGGACAATGTTAGGCGGTATAAAATAGAATAGATCAGAATTTGATCAAGTTTTGGTCTCCAAATACCCAAAAGAATATAGGGGAGCTAGAGAGAGTTAATGGTCAGGCATGATTGGGATGGAAGGTCTGTCTGGGCTTGTTTAGCTTGGAAAAATTTGCTTTAGAGTTGATATGATCTACATCTATACATCAAATATATTTACAGTCTTCAATATCTGGCACACAATTTATTATTTTCATAAACCATGCAAAGAACGAGGGGACATACATTGCAGATTGAGGAAAAAAGATTTAGACATTTACAGAGGAAAGGGATCTTTACAAGATCTTTACATATATACTCGAGTAGAAGCCTAGTTTTTCAGCACAAAAAATGTTCTTAAAACCCAAACTCGGCTTATACTCGAGTAAAAAAATGTATGTTTTACCAGGTTTTTGTGCTAAAATTAGGGGCCTCGGCTTATACTCGGGTCAGGTTATACTCAAGTATATATGGTAAATTATGGAATGTCCTACCACAAGAGAAAATATGGTAACATAGATTTTCCAATGGAAAATAGCAATATTCTTTATAATTAATTTATCAGTGAATGACTGTCAAAACAGATCTGTCTGGGTTTATTTGTAACAATCATTTAGAGGGAAATGTTAACCCAGGAATACATTCTAATGGGATTTGGGAAGTAAGTTTACCTAGAATATAGTTTGGAATTTAACTTTCTTTACCACATGCCATACAATTATAGAAACAGATATCTTCTCACTGGAACACAACTTTGTTTAGGGTATAACTAGGGGTCAGCCTGCAAGACATATTTTGTCTGGTCCATCCAGCTAAGACTGCCATGACAACTTCTTACAGCTTTGATTGCAGCCATATTCATGCAGGCATTTATTCCATCTTTTTGTTGTCTGCACAATTTCTCTATCCAACATCCTATAGTAAAAAAGGCTACTGTGATCCTGGTATACTGATGACTGAAGGCCTAAAACAATTCAGTAGGACAAAAAGGTTAGGGTAGAACTTTGCTCTATTGTGTATTTTGGCAGAATTGTGCTTTGCAGATACAATTAAAGGGGTGTTGAGCAGCTCACTGATGGGGCACACAGAGCTTGGAGCCTAGGTCCATCAATTCCCAATCCCCACAATAACTATACCTCTTCTGAAAATGTATGCACAACTTAAATGTGCATACATTTATAATTGTCACTATATGTATATGTTATAGACAGAACATGGAAAATATCACGTTCCCATGAAGTTGATTCAATCATTTTTTATATTTTAGAGACCAAGTTTTAAGCATTATCCCAGAGACACCAAGTCAAGCTGAATACATCAAAGAAATATTCAATGATGTAGAGGTAGGTTAAAATGCACTTGATGCGGTATTGTATTATAATGGAGCACTTTTAGTTAGATCAATGTAAAAAAATCTCAGAAAGGTTAATAGTTCCATTGCAAAAGGACAATCAAAACACCATTGAGTATCTAAAGAAATTTTATTGAAATTCAATAAAAGAAATCAAAATCTTAGCATCCAGTGGAATGTGTGTATGAGTACCCATATGGGTGTGATAAATGTGTGTATGAGTGTATGAATATGTAATGAATGTGTGCATGCTTGGCCTCATATATGAATGTTTGGATGAGTGACCCAAGTATATGATGAATCTGTGTATTTGTAACCAATGTATGTGATGATAGTGTGTATAAGTGCTCTAAGGTATGTAGTGAATTTGTGGATGAATTATCTAAGTGGTAAATAGTGTATTCATGTATGTGGTCAGTATGCGTATGTCTGGCTCAAGTCAATGTGTGAATTATGAACATCCATATATGCAGTGTATGTGAAGGTAAATGTGGGTATATATGCAGTCAATATGTGTAGCAAGTGTGATCATTTATGCGTAAAGTGCATGTAGAATTCCTAACATGTCTGTGCAGAGTACAAGATTATGGTATATGTGATAACACAATGTAAAGCCAGCTCTCCACTTCATGTGCAACAGCACCTTAAAGTCCATCACAGAGCAGTATACATGCACCCGGTCACAGTTGAAAATCCAACGTGTTTCATCCAGTTAGGACCAGTAAGTCCTAATTAAGTCCGAATAGAATGAAACAATAGGAGGAAGCATGTTTACTGCTCTATGATGGATTTTAAACAAATAGAATAAAGGACGAAATTTTATGTTCCTTCCGTGGAAGTGCGGGATTACTTCTTTTCTTCTATGGTATATAGATTATGTTTGTGCACATTATAAGCTGTGGCATTTTTATTCTTCCAATAATGTAACCATATAGGGTTCATTTTCTGCAGGAAGAGATGCAATTTGCAGTGACACCATTTTGTGAACTTTCTGGAAGAAAGAAAAAAAATCAATTCTGCCATTGATTTGAAACTTAATTTTTTGGCATTGACCAAATACCAGATGTAGCATGTTACATTTATTTGTTATTATGGACTAGTGGAATTATGATACTACACAGTTCAAATGTTTTTTATTGTTTCTGAGTTTTTCTACATCTTCAAAATCTTCATTTGGGGAAAAATCACTTGTATTGCATTGCTTTCTCCTGAGAGGTTTAAAATATTTTATTTTTAATGGAGGTTTAAATCTCACTTATTGTGGGATGAATAGACACGTGTATATTTTCGGCTTAGCATGTCTACTTTTGCAACCTTTTTTGCAGCTGAGACAGTCCACCTTCACAGTTTGTCATGGTCAAGATAACTGCAGTGTTCCCTGAGTTATCACCTGATTTCACTGTTGTGATTTTTATAATATTGGCACAAAATTAGGTCCAACTGTGCAACTTTTTGTTGACGTTTTTGGTCTTTTTTGTTTAAAATGTTGCCAATTAGATAGAGACCTTAACTCATAAAGCTTCACATTTATTAATAAGGAAAAAAACAATAAGAAAAATCTGAACAGCAGAAAAGACATATGATATCTGAGCCCCAATACAATTTTTGAATCATTTTGTGTTCTATTTACTTTTCTGCTTGTGAGCTGATATGGGCATAGATTGTCATTTTTATTTTTGTTTTTTTTAAGGTGGGTACAATAATGATGTCTTTTTATGTGACTTATTATAAACATGGTAATACCAAATGTGTTTTTGTGATGTTTTTTACGTTTTTGTCAACACCAAGCAATTTTAGAGGGGTCACTTCAACCCTTTGTCCTAAATGCACTACAAGGATTCTGGCATTCTGACCCTTTTTTAGATTATGATCTGTGTCATTATTTTTTTATCTCTACTGTCAAATCGATGAAGCCAGGCTTTCTGCTTTTGCTCAAGAAAATCAATCTTAGAGAAGTCACATTAGCATATTGGGTATAGAAACTATGTCAATTAGGCCATATTTTGCCAAAATAATCTTCTTGGGCTGGAGAGATCTTAAATAACATTAATGACATTATTCAGGAATAGTGGGGGATAGAGAAACTTTGACTAAGTCAAAATCTGCAGAATGCTCCCTTTTGCATGCATGCAAATATGTGAGGTTGGTGAAGATAGTGAAATGTCCTCTTTAAAAATAAAAGGGACATTGGGGACATTTAAGTTATTTTTGTATTTAATTAGTTTTTAACTATTTTTGATTTGTTTTCTCAAAATGGAAAAAAAAACATTGCAAAACAGTCTGTAATGCAGCATATTACAGTTGGTAAACTGTTGCACTTTCAGCAAAACCTGACAGTCTCCCATTGAGATTATGGGGGGCTTGTTATTGTGGGAGATTAGAGTACAAAAGTTTGATAAAAAGTTCTCTCTGACAGGGTGTAACAGCAGAATGTCGGCTGTTTATTTCATTATTATTATTTAGTGCTAGCTCAGCCATTAGGATTATGTGTTAATTACATGATAATATTATAAGTTATAACATTACACAAAAAAGAAATATGAAAAAACAGGAAACCGGCAGTTACCAACGTCTTCTTCTTTAGTTCATCTTTATTAATGCATACTTACAAAAACAGTATCATAATGATAATTACGTAGAGGGAGGGAAAGTTGCAGGGACTCATAAAACTGCAAGTTGCCCGACAGCTGTTTCACGCACACGGCGCTTCATCTAGCTTGCTTGACCAAACACTAAAGACATTGTGGCATTTTAAACTCTTATTACACCTGCCTCTAATTGCATCTATATTTCTATTGGTGCAACACAAAGTCAATTCATATTACTATTATTTTGCATTACTGGGATATCCCATAATATTCAGGTACCTATCGCTGTTCACAAACATGAGGAAATGAAAATATGCCCAAACTTACCATATTAAGGACAAATATATATTTAAGAGATATGTGGACGATGTCTTCATAGTGTGGAATAGTTCGGATGAATGTTTCAAAGGAATGGTGGAGTATTTGAATACGCAGAACACAATGAATATGTTTTTTACATATAACATTGGAGGCCATCACCTAGAATTCCTAGATGTACTAGTTGAGGAGAAAGAGAATGTGTTGGAGACGAGCGTCTTCCGTAAAAGTACAGCGAAAAATGCACTTCTACACTACCAAAGCTACCACCCACAATACTTGAAGAAGGCACTGCCCTACAGCCAGTTCGTTAGAATATCACGAATTAATAGTACAGACTATGGCTTTGCAACTCAAGCTCAAGAACTGAAAAAGAGACTACTATCTAGAGGTTATCCGGATATACTAATGGATGAAGCGTTCCATAGGACCAAGGTAAATAGAGATATTTGACGTAATGAAGGCAAACCTAGAAAATCAAACAGATGTAAGGATAACAATAGTAGATTTACATTCTCGTTTGACTATACTCCACAAGCACAAATAATAAAAATCAGCCATAAAATCCAACTGGCACATCATCGAAGCCGACAAGGATCTGGGAGAGATAGCAGAAAGAGAAAATTGGTTAGAATCTAGTATACCGAAAAGGAAGTTATCCGTGTGGGAGTTGCAACCACTGCTTACAATTCATAAAAATGAAAAAAGTTATCCGCGGGGGACATGAATAAAATAAAACATCGCATTACTTGTAAAACAGGCCTTATAGTCTATGTGATCTTCTGTGCATGTAATAAGTTTTACATTAGCATGTAAGAGCTATAAGAACAGGTAATGGAGCTCCAAGACAGACCACATTAGACAATGCCATAATGCCTACTCATCATAAAAGGAGGAGGAGACAAAAAGAAGGCAGATGGATATTACGAACAAGAGCTCTAGGACCCAATGGTCTGAATGACAGACTGGACATGAACATATTCCTATAATAACCAATCATATACTGTGAATAAGTATCCTCTTTATAAATGCTTTTCAGTAATACGGCATTGTACTTTGTAGACCTATGTAATTAGCTTTACAAACAAAGAGATATTTCCTAATGTATAAAGCTTATACATTACAACATTGTTGCATGGATTTTGCAACATTTTAATTTTGCACATAATTGTGGCATTCATACTTTTCGTGCACCAGTTTACAATATATACAATAGGTACTTCCACTCTCACATTATAACAGGAATTAAAATTAACCCTACACCTTACCATTGGCTTGAAAATATATCCGCAGGTGAGATTGCGGTTCTATTCTTAGCCATAATACGGGAAAGCCAACCCATGTCCCCTCCTACTCTGTAGTGTTTGGTCAAGCAAGCCAGATGAAGCCCTGTGTGTGCAAAACAGCTGTCGGGCTATTTGCAGTTTTATGAATACTGTTTTTGTAAGTATGCATTAATAAAAATGGACTAAAGAAGAAGACGTTGGTGAGTGCCAGTTTCCTTTTTTTTCATATATGAATTTGGACTTGTATACTATTACATAACCAAAGCACAACCTGTTTTGTACCATACAAGAAGTCTGACAGACCCACGGTATTTCATTAGTGGAATAATCAAGCCTATCAGCAAACGCATTTGAGTAGTGCCACACAGTTACAATCATCTTCGTTTTATCATCACATAGAAAACAAAGATTGTACAGCAACTCTTTTAATGCTTGTCGTGCTTAGCATAAGAAAATGATTGTTATATTATAAGTTAAATTTACAACTCTCCTGGAGGAGCCCAGCATATAATATATGTAACCTACTCAATGTATTAGATATTTTTTCCATTAATATGCAAAACATGAATTATCCTTAACTATCATGCATTCTGATGCACTCTGTTTCATTGCAGCTTGACTTGTGGAAACCAAGCTATGTAGAAGATATCTACCCCAGAAGAGAAGTGCATGTACGTGTACCATCGTCACTGCTGCAGAATACTAAGAAAAATCTTCAACAACAAAAAATTTTGTTTAAGTATGTGAATTCTATGAACCAAGACCGTTAACATTAGATAAATGTGATGTCTGGTCCCTTGTTGTTGATTACCTATCCCTTATAGGGAGTCCCCTATAGAAGTTGCTAAATAGACAGCCTAGAACTACTAAGCAGTGCAAGATTCAGGTATTTTCCATTTTCAGTATCGAATATGGCCAAGTGGTCAGGTATTAATTTTTAGGACTTCCACTTTCACATGAAACCATTGCAATACAAAATGACAATGTTCTAACAAAGGCCTTAAAAAGAAGCAATTAACTGGGTTCCGGCTGGTTCTTGACACACAAGAAATGACTGCTTTAGTCAATTCTGGAAATACCTCTGCTTTGATGAATAGGTTGGGCATGAAGTAGAAACCAGTGGGTCCTGTTCAATATATTTTCTTTGAATAGTTAAAGATATATAACTGCTATTCCTTCAAGGCCCAATGGTCAATATTTCTATTTCATAGCTGTATGTTGTACAACCGTTTTGTATAAATGTTCTCTATACAGTATAGCACCGTATCATGCGGTCGTATAAATGCATAAGAGGAACTTATCTACCGTCATTTTCTTTTCCCACAGTGAAATTATATGACCTATTGTACTCCTCAAAAGAGGAAAAAAATGAGGCAAAACTATAACATCCAGATAAGAATTAAATATATAACAATCTTTATTAACATTGATACATGTCACAACACATAAACATGGTTAAATACATAAAGATATTACAATGATGGTGCACAGAGAAAAGAGCAGTCATGCCTGGATGTAAGTAGTATAGAAAAGGACTGGTAAAGAATGAAGGATCAAGATCCATTAACTGTGGTGACCTAATAGTTTCTGCACAGCAAAAAAGCCCATGCCATGTGAGATAATAGAGTGACATATGTAAAAATACCAGTCCTTACCAGGTATAGAATGTGGTGAGATCCGATGTCCGGGGATGACTGCATCCACAGTGAAATTAGCATTCCCCCTTCTTGTAACCATTGAGGTCACAGACTGGCTATAGTAGTCACTTAAACCAGCAGAAGGTGCCAACAAAAGTCTTAGGGGTTGAACCCCAAAAATGGAGAGCTTGAGGAAGAATAGCCCCTTTAATTTTTTTACTTGCCCAGGCTAGGAAGCAAATACAAGCACAATATGCAATTATGCAAAGTGGACTGTACAATGAAAATCATCCAAAAATGGTTTAATCATCCTATGGATTTTGTTTTTCTTTAGTGTTCTGATAGAAGATGTACAAATACTTGTAAATGAGCAATTTGTTGCTCAGGACAGACATAAGAGATCATTGTCATCATTTGACTATACAAAATATCATCCAATGAATGAGGTAAGAAAGGGAATATTTGTTATATAATATCATGGGATGGATTTTATTACGGTATATTTTATAAGGAGAAAATACTAAAAATACTGAAAAAAGTATACAAATGTAAGACGGAACTCTATATTTTATAATTGTAGGTCCAGAAAAAAAATGTTTTGGTCTCAATTGGTGACAATTGGATTTTAAATTAACAAGAAAGCTTAATTGCAGACATCTTTGATAACTGTTATAACTGTTTATTGTAGCCTAGGGCTACAGTACAGTAAATTACCAAGATCCAGAGGTCCGTTTGTAACTAGGGGTCGTCTGTAAGTCGGGTGTTCTTAAGTAGGGGACCGACTGTATTGTAATATCTTTTTTTATTAAAATGTTTGATGCAAATAAACAAATAAGTTCTGAAGTAAGCAATCACAAAAAAACAGATACAAGAATATTACCAGTCACAGTGCCAGGATCTATGAGTAAGTGCCCCCTAGTGTTTCATGCTAGTGTTTCAACACTAAAGCATTATAGGTTTTGATTATTCCTGCAGCAACAGATAAAAACATCTATATAACTTTATTTTCTTGGAACTGTTAAAAATAATGATGTGGCTATATTGATCCTCTTTGGCCTAGTCAAGAAATAATTATTGATAAAAATGGTAAAAAAAAATTTTCATACAACCTTGAAGTTTAATGTTTTCTTATGATTGTTTCTGGTTTAAAGATCTATGAATGGATGGATCAAATCAAAGAAGCACATAAAGATCTAGTGACAATGCATTATTTGGGATCAACTTATGAGACAAGACCCATTTACTATTTTAAGGTGTGGTAATTTAAAGTAAACTTGAGTTCTCTGAAGCAATTTTATTAAGCATTTAAAGCATTTATATCTTGTTTTATACATTTTGTCTCCCAGTCATTTAGTGTTTAGTAATTGAAAATTATGGGACTAAAACAAAAAATAAGCGTTGTCATGGCCAACTCTAGCCATTTTGCGATGCCTGTGATGGGAAACTGAAATAACACCCCCTTCACTTTCAAAAAAAAAATGCTTAGCCTCATCCTGTCCTATATTCAACCAAATGAATTTACAAGTTGTCACAAGTGGGAACAAAGTGTCCCCCTAAATCCTCAGAGTGAATTGAATACCACTGTGTATACTTGAACATCTCTCTATTGACTTCTAAAAGGGCTGCATGAGATGACCTTTGTGGCGGCTTTATACAGACAAATGGTAAGAATTATCCATTACACAAATTGCTAGGACAGCTGGCAGTCAAACCCCAGGTACCTGACATTTAACCCATCAGCTGTGCATAAGTCTCTTTTGTGTGACAAATCCTTTACTAAAGAACACAAGTGTATTATAATTTAGTAGTACTATTAATTACTGAGCCAGTCTAATGGAAGAGACATAATCAATCCAGCAAAAGGCACATCCACAAACAGACTTGGTGCTAGATGTCAGACCAGGCAAGTGAAATCAGTTATACTCTGCAATGTGCCTGCTGGCTAGGGCCTGTCTATAGCAGATAAACCACCTTGATAAGGGTTAGTCCAGCAACTGGAAGCTGCTAACAGACCATGTAAGACCCTGGAAAGTGTTAGGGAGAACTTGCTTTCCGCTTGCAGCTGCTTATAAATGGAGCAAAAAGGTAGAAGAGATAGCGCTCAAATAGTTACAAAGAGTTGTTCAGTCCAAACCCACAAAAAAAATATCATCATGAGGAAAGCAAGCAGCAGCTGAAGCACTCAATACCGTAACCACTGTCTTCCTCTAACACCAGCCCTGAGAACAGGTAACGTGACTGTTACCAAAAAATGTTTTTTTCAATGTTTATGTCTACACAGCTATTAGTGGCCTTGTTTTAATTGGTGAAAAAAGTGTTAGAAAAATTTTTTAGAAGTTACACTTTTTCACCTCGCACCATTATAAAAAAAAGGAGTTAATAATTAAAGAGAACCTGTCAGGGGTGTTAAACTGACCCAAAAATCGGAATATTTTATTTTAAACCTTCTTAAAGGGAATCTGTCCAGCTTTTACTCCATTAACCTAACAACAAACTAGAAAATATAATTTCTAGCATTCCCTCTTTTAAAAACTGCCTGTTTAGCTATAAAAAAAATGAAACATGTTATCTGAAAGCGAGATAAAGAGTCACTATTAAGAGGCTGGATGAAGATCATCACTTCAGACACCCCTATCTTTAACTCTATAGCAGCTGGAACCATGGTTCCAAGTGGGCAGTTAAAGGGGTTTTCCCATGAACAAAAATTAGGCCAGGACCTAACTTACTGATCAGTGGGGATCTCAATGCACAAATTAGTGGCTCCGTCAGACTAATGTAGCATACGGCCGATAATGACCGTTCTGCTCCATTACTCTCTATATGGGCCTAACTTTTGTTTATGGGAAAACCCCTTTAAAGACATAGGGGCACATTTACTTACCTGTCCGACAAGTTCACCCAAAGTGCACTCTTCGATAATGCACTGTGGTGCGATTCACTAACATTGTGTGCCTTACGTCCTGCATCTGTTTCTTCTGTTTCTCACCTTCTTGTTCCCTGTGTATGTAAGTGACGCAATTTCAAATCCCGCACTCAGTCCGAATCCGATCGTCCGACGGTCCGCCCCCACCTCCCCCCGCCCCCTATTTCTAAAATTTCTAAAATATGACGATCCGCAGGACCCTTAGTAAATAAGCCCCATAGTTGGGAATTGGATCTTTATATGCTGCTCACATTCCAAACCATGTCTATAACTACATGTATCTCTAGTTTTAAAGCACACACAATCAAAACCATGATAGGTTTTGAAAGATCCACATCTTAAAAATGTACTAGCTTCTGCAGTAACTCAGCGCCTTCAAAATGACTTTTCTCAGAAAAATTTTGATTTTTTTTTACCCTAAATAAAAAGAGTAATAGAAAGGATATTTCCTATTGAACCAGAAATGCTGTTAAAAGGTGCAAACAATGATGCATCTCATGACATCCTGTGTGATTTCTCTCACTGTGTTATGTCCTAATATATCGAGTGTGCATAGAGCAATGACTACTTGACTGGATGGAGCTGCTCCCCACCCATGCGACGAATTAGGTTAAAATTGTATGTCGATTGTTATGGCCAATACATGTTTAACAATGGCCTCTATCCATTTTTTTTTGTTATGAAAACAAAATTGTTGATAGAACATTTTTTGAGAGAGACGAACATTAGGTTTTGCTTTCTCTATTCGGCAGCTCTGCCTAAACCGGATATGATGCCTGATTGGCTGCAGAACAGCTAATCCGGCATCTTTATAATTCTATAACCTAAGCATGGCTGCGAATGGTCAGGTGGACACCTAAAGGGCGTACAGCTGACGAATCAAGCAACATTTCCAGGTTAGGCAGAGCTACCGAAAAGAGGACACCAAACCTAAAGTTTGGGTCCTACATCTATTTTACCTAATATGATTCTACTGTAACAAATATTAAAAGTTACTTTATAATAGTATCAAACATCTATTTAATTAATTACAATTTCAAATAAAATAACCTTCTTTTGATTTACGATTTTATAGATAAGCTTGCCGTCTAATAGAAAAAAGAAAATTGTTTGGATGGATTGCGGAATTCATGCTCGTGAATGGATCTCCGTAGCATTTTGTCAGTGGTTTATTAGAGAAGTATGTGATTATTTATTAAAACATCTTTATTCCAGATTTACTTTGCTTTAGGTGTCAATTTACTTCACTTAAATGATCATTGCCATCAAATTAGTAATTATTATTCATGATCCTACTATACATGAAGACTTGTGGTGATAATATATAAAGAAATGAAAAGATCCTATGATTTTATTTTCTTTAAAGGAAACCTACCATTTCAAATGGTAGGTGTGAGCTGTAAGTACCGAGCAGCAGCTCAGGGTGAGCAGGGGCCATAGCTTACTTTCGTTAGTGTTATTAACCGCTGTATCACGGTTTTAACACTTTTTAAAGTTTATAGCAGAAGCAGCTTCGGCGCTGTAGGGGTGTAGCTCATTGGCCTCCTGGGGTCCCCCATTGTACCTATCATCATGCTTACGGGTAAGGACTAAATTGATTTTGTGCACAGTGGGAGCCGGAAGGTACCTCCGGTCCCCACTTCACATAGGACTTAATTAAGGATTTACTCCTCTATCCATGTTCCCGTCTGCATTATTTACTATATATTAGACTTTCTTGTCTATATACTATTACTTACCTTAGGTTCTGGGGTGTCTGCAGGGCGCTTATGTTTTTCGTGGTTGCCCCAATTTCCATCAGGGGCTATTTGTTTCCCCTTATTTCTTTCCCTATTATGTGGTATCTTTTTGCATATTGTGTATTATTCTAACAATAAAATATACTATGAATTTTAATTTCTGATGGCTTTTTTCGGCTCTCTTTTGGGTTGTAGATCAGATATTGGTTGAGAGTTGTAATGATATAGTATCTAACGAGGCTCCCTTTTCTTTTTTGGTTTTTCCTTTAAAGGGAACCTGTCACCAGGGACATCATTGTGTGTTTTATGTTACCCAGCTTCCTGACAAATTTGTTTGTTTAGTCCCAGCAGTTGGCTTTGGTTTGCATGCACTTCAAAAAACAACATGTGACTTATTAAACTTAACCTTTATATTATAGATCCTTCAACATCACAGCCATAATTCTGTAATACATAAAGCTCTGAAGCACATAGACTTTTATATTGTCCCAGTCTTCAATATTGATGGTTTTGTTTATTCTTGGACTACGGTAAGAACCTAAGAACCGACATTATACATTCCTATGCTTATATAATAATGATATGATTTTTAACATTTAGTTCACTTTTTGGACCTTTTGTATTACATCTGCACATAAATATATTTTCATCCATGAAATTTTGAACTGGTTAAAAATACAATGCAAATGTTCCTGGCTCACTCTGCCTTAACCATTTAGTGTTCTGTGTGCAGAATCAGCTATGAAGCTCTCCTGAGTTTGACCCTAAAACACATAGAGACCCCCTCCACCTCTGCATCCCACATATTGTTCCCCACCACTGCATTTCTACATAAATATGAGGTTGTGTATAATGAAGTTCTGCAGCAGCTGAGATATGTAATAGACCCAGGACACAATTGTGGATCACGTCAGTAATAAATGTGGATCAATAAATTGTGGATCACGTCTTTTTTTTTTTACTGACGTGATCCACAATTTATTGATCCACATTTATTACTGACGTGATCTACAATTGCATTAAAGTGTTTTCCTTCTTTTTCCCAGTGTATATAAGTGCATTGTCTTGCGAAACAATTTGAATGTTCAGTCCGAATCAGTCGGATCGTCCAACGGCCCAGGCCCGATTTCTTTTGCATAAAAGCAAGCGCAGCTGTGCCATAATCCGATCCTGTGGGACACAATCTCCAGTTAAATTACTGTCCCAGTGGCGCAATTCCCGAAAACAACAAGTATTTTTATTATCTTCTACCATTGTGGAGAAGAATAACAGAGACCGTCAGTGAATGGAAACCTCTCCCCTACCTCTATTTTTCATAGATTTAGACACAGGACAGTAACTGGTGCGGTCACTTTTAACAGAAAAACATGTGCAGCAATCAACTTTATTTTTACAGCTATTAATACAGTAGACGCGATGTAAGGAAACCTTCTGCAAAACTCCCATCTACTGCTGGTCTCCATTAGTTTCCTCCATAATAGAAAAAAGGAATAATGGAACTCCCCCATGGAAACAGAGGACCCTGGTGGTGGAGGGGTATAAATTATAACATGAGCCAGGATGGTCACCAAAAGACCTTTTTTGAAGCTATAATTTGGGGCAATTTTAGGCTATATTCACACTGCCGTTGCCCGCCCGTACCGTACCGTAGCGGGCAACGGCAGGTACGGGGAGAGGAGGAGGAGGTGAGCGCAGCTCACCCCCCCTCTCCATAGCAACCTATGGCGCATGGCGCCGTATTACGGGAAAAGATAGGACATGTCCTATCTTTTTCCCGGGTACGGAACGGTACGGTGCCGCACGTGTGCGGCACGTTACCGCTCGTAGGGTGCCGCGCCCATAGAAGTGTATGGGGGACGTATATCGGCCGTATATACGGCGGCCGTATATACGTCCCCCATACGTTCGTGTGAATATAGCCTTATTGTTAAATAAGTAAATTATGTTGTTTTACCTTTTATTTCTATCTCCGTTTAGGAATTACTAAGTAAGCTTCTTATTATATTATGAATACATTAATTGTTAAAAATAACCTTAAGGACCAGCCTTTTTTAGACTTAAAAAAAATCTACCGTAAAAATCAAAATCCAGGCACTGTTACTTTGGTAATCTTCTTATATTTGTAATCTTGTAATCCCCAACCTTCTAAGTTAAAATTTTATAATTAATGTAATGAGCCTGGAAGGTTCTGGTTGGTGTTTCCAGAGCCCCACAGTGCTGTACTTCATAGGCTGTTACAATGAGCAGAGCAGGTCTCCCCTCCCCTGCACTTCCTGGGACTGATAGATTACACAGGCAAAAGGAGGAGTCAGAGAACAGGGGTTTGGGTGAGACATGTTTTGCTCATGACCTGTGAATCTGCAGTACTGAGGGGCTCTGGTAACACCCCCAGAGAGCTTCTGGCTCATTAGAATAATTTTAAAAGTTGAATTTAGAAGGAAGGAGGCCATGAATAACAAATATAAGATTTTTTTTTTTTTTTTTTTTGGAGAGGGTGAACAGAGTAGAATTTTTTTTAATGTACTGTTTTCAGCATTACAGAGTTGTTTGCATATTGTACATATTTATATTATGCTCTTTTTTAATTCCAGTTTGTAAAGGACATGGGAATACTTTATTATGTTTAAATATTGTGTGTATATATAGACAGTAAAAATCTATGTTTCTTTCAATAAGATGTTGATTTTATATTTTGTTTTGTTTTTAGGATCGACTTTGGAGAAAATCTCGCTCACCATATGAAAATGGAATGTGTCATGGTGTGGATCTCAACAGAAATTTTGATTCAAACTGGTGCAGTAAGTTTAAGCTAATACTATTTTGCTAAATGGACATGCACAAAATATTATCTTATCAATGGAAAGCATTAACAAACCAGCCTACCTTTACATGTACTTCTATTTAATTATGTACATAATGTACATCTATTTAATTATTTTTTTTCAAATTACTGAAAAATGTAATCCAATTGTATTCTGTAACTATTCTAAACTGTAAACTACATGTGTTTTTTTTATAAAACAGCCGAGTGAAACAAGATAAAATAAAACAAGAAAAACTGAAACAAGAAAAGTATTCAGGCCCTTGGCTCAGTATTGAGCAGAAGCCCCTTTTTGAGTCAGTGCAGCAATGAGTCTTCTTGGGAATGATGCAACACGTTTGTCACACCTGGATTTGGGGATCCTCTGCCATTGTTCTTTGCAGATCATCTCTAGTTCCCTTAGGTTGGATGGTGAACGTTGGGGGGAGCCATTTTCAAGTCTCTCCAGAGATGCTAAACTGGGTTTGGGCCAGGCAAGAACAGTCACAGAGTTGTTGTGAAGCCACTGCTTTGTTATTTGGAATTGTATTTAGCAGGTGATGAGCAGTACCTGGTTTTATCCACTTTTACTGCTTACAATTAATACCAAAGAGTTTAATCAACACCAAAAGTCTAATCAGACCAGAAAATCTTATTTCTCGTAGTCTGGGAGTCATTCATGTGTTTTATCGCAAACTGTTTGTAGGCTTTTCTATGTTTTGCAGGAGGAGAGGCTTCTGTTGGCAGACTAAGTTATGGCAAGAACAGTGCACACTTTACAAGTGCCTATTGGTTCTTGGAACTACAGAATGTTTGGTTAGACTGCCCCAATAGTTATTGCAAAATACAGTACATACTTAGCAAGTTTCTAATTGTTCTTGGAAATACAGTATAATCGGGTTCACTGTTCCTTCAGTTGTTGCAAAATACATTGCATACTTTGGCAGTACCTGTTCATTTTTGGAATGACAGTATATTGAAGTTCAACCGCGCAATTGATACTTTCGTCCCTATCTGCCAATCTAAGAGAGCATATTCAGTCCAGTTTCTAATTGTTCGCGGAAATACTGTTTTTAGGGGTTCATAATCCTCCTTAGTTATTGCGAAGTACAGTACAGGCTCCGCCAGCTTCTATGTGTCCCTTCACATATAGAGTATTGGTGTTCACATTCCACTGAGTTATAGCACAAAATACAGTGCATACTGTCAGTTTCTGTTTGTGGAAATAAAAATCTGAAGCAAAACGTTACCGGCAGTGGCATCATCACGTCCTTGTGCTATGGTTTCACATTGATTTCCTCCTTTTTATCGCTTTTTGGTTGATTCTCAATGTCAGCTTTTTTTTTATAAAGGGGGAAATACTCTTCTAGCCAGTATGTTTCACTTTTCTAAATCAAGACTTCCAATTGAATACAATCATTTCTAAACCATAGGATTTAAAAGATTTAAAAATCTTACTAATAACATAAATACCAAAAAATAGACGGAAAAAAGGGAAATCCATGCCAATAATAATCTTATAAAATAGAGAAACTTTATTGATAACAAATTACAAATGAATTGCTTAAAATGTACTAAAGAAAGGATATTGGTCTTTGTATGGGGGGGGGGGGGGGTGGTAGTCAGCAGGATTGGAAAGCTGTCCTGGACAAGTTGATCACACCACTCGGAATAACGGACATTCGAATTTAACACTCATCCTTTAATTTTATGGATGTTGTACGGGATTACTCGTGATTGATACAAATGGCCTTTACAATACAAAGTTTTAGGAAGGAAAAACATCCGGTAAAGGGGTTCTTGGAGGTTGAAAAACATGGCTGCAGTCTTCCAAAACCACAGCACCTCAACCAGACCCATGGGTGTGAGTGGATTTGCAAAATAAGCTCATTAATTTTTACAGCGGCTTCTAGTACTGGCCAGTAACATGGTCGGGTTGTGGTTGGGTTTTTGGATGACTGCAGCATGTTTTTCCCACCTCCTTGAGAACACGTTCAATGATATTATTCTCATTATTCTAGCTCATCCTCGACGTTGGGGTAATGCCATTCCAAAATGAGACCTTCCTCAGGCTAAGGAGGATATGCTCACTGAATTTGAAAATCAAGCATCGGAGCTACAACAACATTTTCTCGAACGGGGGTTAAGTAGACGCTTATGAAAAAGGCGAACAGGTTTCAGTAGACGCTCTTCAAAAAGGCTTCCTTATAGAAGTGCTAGATACTACAGACGTTTATCTCCTTTCTCCAAGACAAAAAAGATTCGAATGTACAACCACACGTTCGAACTCAGTTCACAACCAATGGATGAGATGCAGCCAGCCTGAAGAAATATTGGCAATTTGACATCGGACCCAATTCTTTAAACAAATCCTTACTGGAATCATCCAGCAATGCCCGAAAAAAGGCCAGCGAGAACTTTCGTGTATTATGGTAAGCAGCTATTTTCCTCCGATTTAAATCCCAACCAAGATTTTGGAGCCCAAGACCTAGATTGGGGGGTAGCAAACCATGCGGCCATTGGCATATCTTGTCCAAATATGGAAAGTGCAACAACCTTTCTGATCTGCGAGGGAGCCATGAAATACAAAATTTATGGCATTTCATGGGAAATAACAACGGGCATCGTTTACTTGCACTGCCCGGGTCCGAAACTATATGGCATGATGCATTAATGCACCTAGTGCGCATGGTCATGTTGCCGCTGCTGCTTCCGTCAGTGGCGGGGCGGCGTGTCCGGTTCGGTCACATTAGGACGGACTTCAGCTCCGCCTCTGTGAGCGGGCCCAGCTCGTGTGACGTGATCCAGGGGGAGTATTTATAAAGCAGTCTGAAAGTCAGAATACTTCTTGTGCCCATGGCAACCCAATCCACAGTCAGCTTCATTTCACCCAAGTGCGCATGGATATTTAAAGGGGAGCTGTGATTGGTTGCCATGGGGCAATTGGAAATATTCGACTTTCAACAGCTTGATACATCTGCCCCATGTTCCAAAACAAGCGCCTGTACCAACAGGTGTTTCCCGCATAGACAAATAGTGCTCCAGCACCATTGGTGAGGAGGAGTTTATATGCCTGGCTTGTATTAGTGAGCGTTACCCCTTGAGAAAGACCAGCGGGTTGAAACGCGCTTCGGGGGCTGAACACCAGGTACTGTGGTCCACGGGATTTCCCTTTCACAGATTTTTATCCTTGTTTGGGTCTGATACTTTTTCAAATAACTGCATGTTTACTTGTAGTATTTATCTGCTTAACTTCTGTGTCTGGGCATGAGTTTTTGTTATGTGGTGCAGTACACATTACTGCCATTAGGGGCTGCGCTTCATTTGCACTACTCTATATACAGCTGTGTACCCTTACCTGGGTTGTTCATGCATTGTCTCTCCTGGAATTTTTTAAGAACATTTTAAAGAATTAATTTGTTATCAATAAAGTTTCTCTATTTTATAAGATTATTATTGGCATGGATTTCTCTTTTTTTTGTCTATTTTTTTGGTATTTATTCAATAATTGTGAGGGCCACCTCTGACCACTCTGGCATAGTGAAGTTACCTTTATGATCACGTCTTAAGTGACCTCTGTTATTGTTAGTACTGTTAATCGTTGTTGTGTTGTTCTGTTATTTTGAGTTCTTACTAATAACGTACGCTGAAAAAACTCTTTTAAAGTTTGAAAATAATTCCTTTTTATATTCCTTTCCATTATATGAGTGTCTCTAGAGAAAATGTTTTCCAAGTACTCTAGTATTTTATATCTAAAAATTTACCAAAATAACTATTCTGCTTATAGAGAAAATGAGGCTACTTGACTATTGGCTACTGGAGGCTGCGTGACTATTGGCTACAGGGGGTTGTGTAACTATTGGCCTGGGGGGGGGGGGGCTGTCTTTTGTCTAATTTGGACAGCATAACTGTTGGTTACAGGGACTGTGTGAGTATTTGCTATTTGGGGCTGTGTGACTGTTTTGCTACCACAAAGGACTGGGATCTGCATTTTTGAGCAACCTACAGTGATGCACTATCCCAGTTCATAAAATGAACACTTACATTCACGTTTTATGACAAATAAATTGGGATTAAACTTTTGGAAAAATTTGGCAAACCAGGTTGAATCAAATTTTTTAAAAGTTTGTTCATCTCTAGTCACGATAAATACTTTTAAATGTGAATACACCTTTATTCTACCTCCTACAGTTACTATTAATTTAAGAGCAAATGGGTTCAAACAATTAAAGTAGCACATTCCAGCAAATACTTGATAATGTTTGTATGATGAAAAGTTACTACATACAACAGGAAGCTTCAGTGTTTACTTCCTGTAGATAAACATCAGTCCATGATCATGTGATGTCACAAAGGTGTGTGGCTCTTTATAATCGACAGTGTAGACAAAGCTGTGTGATACTAATGAGCTGTGCACCTGTGTGACATCACATGACCATGGATCATTGTTTATTTGCAGAAGGTAAACAGAGATATAGTATAATGCTATAAAGAATTGATACAGAAAGTAAACTGGAAAATTGAATAACACAAACAATTTTAATTATTTGCTGGAATGTGGATAAAGTAGACAACCCCTCTAAGTTACATGGTACTGTATGAGCTCTTTTTCAGTTTCTGAATTTTTATGTTTTCATCTAGCAATTGGTGCCTCAAAAAACTGCAGCAGCATCACATTCTGTGGATCTAGACCTGCATCAGAACCAGAGGTTCAGTCTTTGTCACGTTTAGTAAGCAGCCTCAAATCTGATATGCTGGCTTTCTTAACAATGCACTCATATGGGCAACTCATTCTCCTTCCTTATGGTTACACCCAAGAACCATCAGTAAACCATAATGAACAGGTGAGAAATCATCCATTTTTAATAATTGAATTATTAGTTGTATTTTTTTTTTCACTGAGATTCTTTTGTCAGGTCAACTTATCTTTTCCAAATTGCAGTTTCTTCTAGTTTTGGATGTTGCATGATCCTTAGCACTTGTCACATGTTATCTTATTATATTTATTTGCGTTAGCTCTCTGGAACAAGAATGTAGGTTCATGTATTATCATACCATGGGTGGGTACTGTCATTTTGATTTATTTTTTAATTGGATGTAAGAACATGATTTATTTTGGGCAACAGTGGCTGACATGCTCTTAGATACTATAGCCAGTGTCACCTGTCATTGAGAAATGTCTAGGTATAATTACCTGATTTTGACAACTTGATACACCACAGCATACCCTATTTGCTAATATTTTCTCCCATGGTTTTTGAGGAATGTATCCAAACACATTCTTTGTTCTTATTTATGATGTGTGTTTTTATTGTTATACAATTTTTGGCAAAAAAAAATTACATGTACAACTTCCTCTATGTGCAGTGATCTCTTCGCTGCCTTCTTTAAGGTGATACTAGAAGTTTTTCAGAACGCTCCCCTCGTGCCACTGAGGTCACTAAATAACCACAATAGGTCTTCTGGCTTCCTTACACTAACTGCCTGGCCAGCGAACAGACTAGGACTGGGAGCTAGAACTGGGAGCCACATCAGTGTAAAAATACATTAATATTATTATTATTTTTTTTTTTTTGTTACCCGTGCATCCTTTTAATTTTCCAGGATGCATGGAAAACCTGTTTAAAGATAACTAGGTCTACCACATTCTATCCATGACATGCATATTAAGGCCACAGGAACATTATTGACAGTTTTTTAAATAAAATGTCTGAATTTCAAATATTGTTTTACAGTTGTCAGTTGGACAGGTGGCAGCTTCTAAAATTGCAGAAAAGCACGGTATGCAGTATAAAGTTGGATCTGCATCTCACATACTATGTAAGTAAACTAGACAGAAAGGTTTGTACCTTGTAAATATACCTTGCATTCATTTATTAGGTATAATAAATGGTTTCTGTAGTTTATATTATGAAAGAAGGGCACAAGTATACAATGGATACTTTCTCATCTCAAACTGTTTACTGAGACAAAATTAAACAACAGTTGTGAATATACCTGCACAAAAATTCTAATATATCGATACATTTTCATATGACATTGAGCGTCATTAACAGATTGACAGATTGACAACAACATCTCATGCTGTACAGGTCATTGAGGCTCGGGGTGCAGAGTTAAGAGCTTCTACAGGGTGACACAGTTGATCCCTAAAGTTTATAATGGAATTCAGCTCCAGAGAAAGTACAGGCCATCCATTCGAGGGACTCCAGTCTCCAGCAGTTGCTCCCTACTGATAAACAACCTTGATGAGCTGGTGCATTGTTATCCATGAAGATGACTAATACAAATAAAAAAGAGAAGATCAAACTCCCATAGAGTAGTAGATCAACCAAATGTAATAAAAAAGCCTACAGGTTTCCCAGATCCCAAAGGGTGAGAGGTTATCTGATGCAGGCTAAAGGGTTAGCCTATAGTAAGAGTGGTCATAGATCCTGGAAGTTGGAATCCAGTGAAAGGTAATGAGTGAAGAACAAAAATTAGGACTCATAACTGCCACGTTAGAAGCCAGATGCCACCGGTCACCAGTTTCCTGAATTAAATGAGAGACAAAAATAAAATTTAGACAGAATTATAATGCATTATAATATAATATAAGGCATTCTGCTTTTGTAACCTGCAAATGTGCCACTATAGCAGGTCCAAAATCAGCAAAATAACTACAGGCAGTCCCCGGGTTACGTACAAGATCTTAAGTTGAATTAGTATGTAAGTCGAACTGTATATTTTATCAATGTAACCCCAGCCAGATTGTTTTGGTCTTTGTGACAATTGGATGATAAAAATGTTGGATTGTCATAAGAACCTGGATTAGTAATAAAGCTTCATTACAGACACCTGTGATAACTGTTAAAGCTGTTTATTGTAGCCTAGGACTAAAGTACAGTAAGTTACCAAATTCCAGAGGTCCATTTGTAACTAGTGGTCGTCTGTAAGTCGGGTGTTCTTAAGTAGGGGACCGCCTGTATTGTATATATGTATTGATTCCAAAATGGGCCTATGCTAACAGTTATGTTCTGTGTGTTTAGCATGTGAACACCACTAGTTTAAGCTGTTTTTACTACTGTTGGTAAAAAAGTATAGGGTGTTATACTTAAACTTGATTATTTTTCAACAGATTTTAACTCTGGTTCATCAAGGGATTGGGCTAAGGACCTAGGAATTCCTTTTTCATATACATTTGAGCTCCGAGATAATGGAACTTATGGATTTATTCTTCCTGAAGACCAGATTGAACCTACATGTGAAGAAGTTATGGATGGGATCTTATCCATCGTTGACTATCTTAATGAAAAACATTTTAATAGTGCATTAAGCATTTTCTCTGGCACTTTGTGGATGAATATGAGCTTTTCAATTGTCATTGGTACATACTTTTCTCTATATTGATATGACTGAAAATAAACATCACGCTGCTGGCATTCGATATCAATGTTATTGTTTCCATGACTACCTACTATCTGCTAGTGTAATGGTGTCAATATTCACTTAACATAAATAAGGAAAATAGAAGGAAAGATAGAGATGTTAAGTGTATAAAGTGATGTTACTTGTGGGGGGGGGGGTTATATTACATAATTCTATGGGGCACTTCAAAACTAAATCGGTCACCAAAAATATACCTTTTTTAAAATCTCTTGAAAATCTTAGAACTCACTCCTGAAACTTTAAACCTTCTCACATGCATGAAAAAAGGAAACTTAAAAAAAAAAAATAGAAGTAGAAAGAAGACGAATGGCAAAAGGTTTCTACAAAAAAATTGTGGTCTAAATGTTTTGTCTAAAAAGTAAACATTCAAAACTTTGAAAATTGTACATTTTTTTTACATTTCCTAAATTGTTGAATTTTTGCTTAAAAAATGGATCAGTGAAATTATACTATCATAAATTGCAATGCCATGAAAGAAGATAATCCCAAAATCACTCGGATAAGTTAAATTGAAAAGTTATTATCACAGACAGAGACACTGATAAGATTTTAAGGAAAAGGGCTGTGCCTTAATGTACAAAATGGCTGACTGTTCTTAATGGGTTAATCTGGATGCTATATAGGGACAAGATTTTAAACTGGGAGTTGTACATAGAGGTAATATTTTTATTAAACTGGGGGGAAGCTGTATATGGGACCAGATTTTAATTAAACTGAGTTGGGGATGTATTTAGAAGCCAAGGACTGTTTATTAGGGTCAGATTTAGTCTAAGCTGCAGGGCTGTATATATGTCCCCAGATTTTAGTGGGAGCTCTATATGGGGTACTGTATAAAATTCAGATGTGAGATTATATATGGGGGCCACATTTTAAAATGAGGAAGGGGCTGTATATGGGGTATTGTACATACTGTGATAAGTCTGTAAATGGTGCCGTTTTTTTTTATAAACTGGGAGGGGCTATTTATTATTTGAGAGGTGCTTTATATATTCAATTATTACGGTGTCGCTGTACATAAAATCATAAGGGGTCTGTACATAAATTAGTAAATTAGATGGGGTTGTATATAAAATTAATTAGGCAGCTCTATATAAATTAGGATAGTGCTTTATGTATATTAATAATAACAAGATGGAGCATTTTAAATTTAAGACACTAAATATTATTAAAGCTCTTTGAGTTAAAGCATCATGTGAACCAAGTTTTTAGGGGGTTCTATAATAATTAATTAGGGGTTGTTACATCTGTGCCTGTGTCATCCTCTGTCTGTAAAGTATGGTTGAGGATTTGTAGTGTTAATTGATTTCAACCACACCCATCTATCTCCTGTGAACTCTGCTCCAGTTTACATACAGTTAATCCTCGGTGATTGACGTAATCTCTCACCACTCTGATTGCTGCAGAGGTACAGTGGCTCTGGAATCACATAAAAGTTTTTGTGTCTGTTATAATATTCCATAAGTTGTGCATTTATCTTTTTCTTAGTTTCTTTTTTTTATTTACTGGGGGTCCACATGCCCATTTATGGCCCCAGTAAAGTACTTTCCAGGCATGAAACACTTTTTGTAGTGTAGAAGGTAATTACCCTTTAGAGGAGACAGGCCTGTCTGGAAGGGATTTGTTAGTTGGAACCTGACAACCCCAGGGAGTCCCTGTGTCGTCAATGATTGAAAGAAAGTTCATTTGTACACAGAGTGTGAGAATTTACACCTAGCTGGGTAGGAACCTAGTCCAATCATGGAATATTCCTAATTTTAACACTAACAACCCCAAGTATGGAATAGGGTGAAAGATAGTGAGATACCCTGATCATTGGAAGCAATGGCACGGTTGTTGATTTTAATACAAAATCAGACACAGATGAAAAGAGGAACAAATGCAGACCACCCCCTCTCAGTGACAAAACATTCACGGAAGAAGCCTTTGGGCAGTCCTGCAAACTCTGTCAACACTAGAAAGCTGTCTATGCCGTGTTCCCCAGCAACAATTTCTCTCTTTATCTCCTTGTAAGCGTATTTTGTTTCTTTTATCCCATACCTGTTTGTATGTACTGTATGCATATTGTTTTGTAACCTTTTTGCTTTTTTTTCTTTCTGACAAGTTTATATTTTTGAGAGTATTATACCTTTATATATATTAAAGTGTTAATCTTAATAAATCTCTGCTTGTAGCTTTAGAGAATCTAAGTGTCCGAAGGAATTACGTTACCAGATCATATAGCATAACACAGTGTTACCCAACCCCCGTGGAGCACCTGGTCCCAGGTCGTGGTCAAACTCTGTGAAAAAAAAATCCAATAGCCAATACTCCTCTTCCCCCTTCCCCTGGAGCTGTTTTCCCTTTTTTTTACTTCTCTACCACGTTAATACACAGCTGTATTGCCAGAGTGCATGATGATATAATCACATTGTGATTCTCAACAATAGAGCCGTGCATTAATGTGGAAGAGAAGTGAAAGAAGAGAAGGCAGCTGCAAGGGAAGGGGGAAGGTGAGTATTGGATTTTTTTTTTCAGTTTGGACAGAAAAGGGTCATTGAGGAAGGGTCATTGTTGCAGGAAAAGGTACATTGAGAGAGGGGGAGCATTCTGCAAGGAAGGGAATATTGAGGTAGGGCTTATGCTGCAGGAAAAAGGACACTGGATGAGGGCGGTAGCTATAGGAAAGTTGACACTGGAGGAGGAGGGCAGCTTCAAGAAAGGGGACATTGGAGGAGGGGGCAGCTACATGAAATGGGACATTAAAGGAGAGGAGCATGCTGCAGGAAAAGGGACATTGGAGGAGGGTCGGCAGCTACAGGAAAGGGGACATTGAAGTAAGCAAGATTACTGCAGGAAAGGGGACATTGGACACAGGGGAAGGAACTGCTATGGGAAAGGGGACTTTGGATGGGGCATGCTACAGGAAAGGGGGAAATGAAAGCAGGGGAAGCATCAAACAGAAAAGTGGATAATATAAGCTAGGTGCACAGGGAGTTACGGTGGGGTGCTCAAACATACATTTTTCACTAGACAACATACCCCCATCCCCCCACCCATCGGTTCCTGGAGAAAATACATTTTTAGAGACGGTCCCTGGGCAAAAAACATTGGGAACTACTGGCATAGCAGATGCAATGACTGCATGTTCTGTATGACAGTGTGCATTGTCTATGTGGATGATGTGCCTATGGCATTCTTAGTATAAGTAATTTGTGGGTGGTGGCAGTGAGTTTCTCTGGGTGCTGAGTTCTTGGGAGTAAATTTAGTGTAATATTAATATTATTAGCGTAATATCTAATATTAGCTATTATTCTTCCTTCTGCGACCTTTTGTCTCTTTACTGAGTAATTGATTTCCTAGTGATGTTTTGCATTCTCCTCTTGGTTGTGATCCATTTTGCCGACTATCCCTCTATGTTTACATTGTCTTGTCTTTGACTCAGTGTTTGCACTTTGGCACAGGAAGGGAACGTCAACTAATTATTTCCTAATGTAGGTAGGGAAATTAGGCAGGAACAGCTGGGAAAAAAGTTTACATACCACACTTCTGTAATGTAGCATCAGACAGACAAGGAGAGTGCACCCTGAGTCTAATGAATTTAGAGGGGTAAAATTTCTAATATACAAAGCCCAACCTAACATGTTGTGGGGGTAATAAAGCCCTGGGCAAAACTAAAAGTGGGACCCCAAAATAAAACTATAGTCACATTCAGTAAGATTGTTCCCTTTATCCCAACACAATATCACTTTGTAGTTTACAAACAGAATGGTAAGGCAATCTGTATGGGAGAATTTTATAGGAGACAGACAGATGATAGGTAGATGGATGATAGAAGATAGTGGTAGTAGTAGTGCAGGAAGCAGGGACACATGCAGGGTTAAAGTCCAAATACAGTGTTTTATTCACACTTCAGAGAACAACATAAATTCAGCCTTGGTTTTGGCACATATAAAGCAACACAAAAATAAATCTTGCCCGGCTAGGCACTGCCTAAAACAATTTCAGATCCTAGCTTTACGGGTACCAGCAGTAGTACAGGAGGCACTCAGTTACCTCAGTCTTAGGGTGATGCCACACATAGCGTTTTGAACACATTTTTGGGCCGTTTTTGAGCAGTCCGCTAAAAACGCATGCATTAAAAAATGCATCTGTTTTTTAAAAACGCATCAGTTTTTTGAAAATGTATGCGTTTTTGTCCGGATTTCCGAATTTGCGCAATATAAAACGGACAAAAACGCATGCGTATTTAAAAAACTGATGCGTTTTTTTTAACGCATGCGTTTTTTAACGGACTGCTCAAAAACGGCCCAAAAACGTGTTCAAAACGCCATGTGTGGCATCACCCTTAGCCTTCAGCTCTCCAAGTAGTGCCTCTCCTACTGCTTCTGGCCTGCAGACTAAATCAGGCTCTAACGAGGCCTAGGAACCACACCTGTGGGCTATACAAAGTAGGAGTCCAACTACCAGCCTACCCCAACTCCATAATAAGCAGGCCCAGTACGGACATTACTAATATGTCCATGTTAGCTAAGCCAACATGGACCAAACAGACTATTCCTGCTTACTATAAGTCTGCATTAACCCTTGGGTTACTGCAGACAAATCCAGGGCTTTTACCACCTACATTTTATCTGCCTGTAAGACAGATAGCGGTTTTCCCACACAACACCTCTTACTTTCTCACAGTAGATTATATATAGATCGCTAGATAAATAATAGAATATAGATAGATATGAGAGTTAGATGCTGTAGAAGAAAGATAGAAGATTGATTGTTGGTTTGATGGATGGATAGATAGATAGCTAGATAGGAGATAGATATGATAGATAATAGATGGATAAATGTTTAGATGGACCCCTCCTGACAAATTCTACACACAAGTGAATGCATATATTAATTAGGACGTAAAGGTGTTTTTCACTTTAACATCACTGTTTTGGATTTTGTATTATTGTTGTATAAATGTAGCGAAAGGATGCCAACATGTATGTATATATACTGCATTATTATGTAAGGCAATTATGTATTTTGCTCACTGACATGGTAATTGCTCATCTGATGATGTCACTATGTTGTGCTCATATGCACAATGCTTGACAAAGGATGGGATACAGCCGAAACGTTGCAGAGGATAGAATAAGTACCATTTTTCAATTGAATGGAGTACCGCCGTTTTCTTTTTTATATCGTTGGACTCTCACATTGGTGAGAGTGCAGCATAGCACCCTTTATCTTGTTTTTTCACATAAGGATTGTGCTGCTGTGCTTTAGTTTTTGTCATGGTTAGATAGACAGATAGATAGGAAATATGACCAATTATAGGAGATAGGTATCTAAACAGATAGATGATAGTTATATAGCCAAGAGCATCTTCACTGTAGCATTCAACACAAAAGTCAACAAGCCACAAGGCCCTGGGCAAATGCCCATTTTATATATGTCATAGTTTAAGACTAGAGATGGGCGACTTTGTTGAAATTCGGTTCAACACGATTCGCCAAATTTTTCAAAAAAATTCCATTTAACCCGAATCGAATCAGGGAGAATCATGTAGAGTGTTGTAGAACGTTGTGCCATGCTCAAATATGCATAGGCTACAGAGTGGCACAATGAGAAACAGAAAGAAATATTATGTACAGCTCACCATCCGTTGACTTCCGCACGTGCTGAAGATTCATACTTGCGTTTGTGTAAACTTGAATCCAAGGGGAATGAATTAACAAAACTCCACAATAGTGTGGGTAAAATCTTGTCTTCTTTTTAAATAGCCTTTATTTCAAATTTAGTCCAGTAAAACATGGCAAGCATTATCCCAAAAATTCCTTCTTGTCCTTGTTCTCTCCCCCACTGGAATGGCTCTAATTGTGTGCCTGGGATGTGAACTGTCAACATGTAAGATTGTGTTGCCTGCTGTCTTTTTACCATGTGTGGAAGATGTAATCTCATTATTGTCTGTGACTCCTAAGGAAAGATCCAGGAACACTATATTCCTTGAATCTGTAATCATTGTGAATTGAACAGGTGAAACACCAGCTGTTGTAGGCCCACTAAGCTTCATTGCAAATACCCCTCCGTCCAGAGAGGATAGAGAAGTCCTTAGTGTATTGCTTTCTCTTGAAGATGACAGCCCAGTAGAAACAGAAATTGTAGAGATCGAAAATTTCACAGGTGGTATAAAATCTACCTTTTCTCCTCCCTTGCCCGCGGGTACTCCACTTGCAGCATTTTATGATCAAGTACTTAGAGATGTACGTGCACAAATCTATCCACAAGTGAGAGATAATATTTCAGTACAGGAGAGAGCTGCACTCCGAGCCTTACGTTCTAATAAGAGCATAATAGTAAAACCCGCGGACAAGGGGGGAAATGTGGTAATTATGGACAAAAGTTATTATAAAGATGAAGCCTACCGTCAATTGTTAGATACGACTACATATATGACCTTAGACAGATGTCCTATACAAAAATTCAAAACAAAACTCCAGACACACCTTAGAAAATTTGTGGAAAAAGGAGTTCTATCTGAACAAAAAGCCACAAAACTTTTGCCCCAGTTCCCTCGAAAACCAAGTTGGTATTTCATCCCTAAAATACATAAGTCCCTTTTAAATCCTCCAGGTCGTCCGATAGTTGCCGGCACAGGCTCATTAACAGAGCCTCTTTCTAAATATATAGATTGGCTTCTTCGACCCCTACTTCCAAATATTATATCTTATTTAAAAGACACGAACTCTTTTCTTAAGAAATTGGAGACGATTGAATGGTCGGGGAGCTACAGTATTGCATCTATTGATGTTGAAAGCCTTTACACTCGCATTCCTCAAGATATTGCAGTTTCAGCAATTCGAGATGTATTAAATAATACTGATAAAAGCGAAGTGTTCATAGACTTTGTCTGTGACTCCCTGACATTCATTTTGTCCCACAATGCTTTTGAATTTGATGGTAAATGGTTTTTGCAGCTGGTCGGAACCGCAATGGGGACGCCAGTCGCCTGTACCTTGGCAAATATTTTTTTAGCGGTTTTTGAAGAGAGATTTATATTTACTGTCAATAATCCCTATACGAAGTTCATCAAATCCTTTTTCAGGTATGTGGACGACGTCTTCCTAATTTGGGAAGGTTCTGAGGCAGAATTCAATTGTTTCGTCACTTACCTGAACGAGAATAACATGAACATGAAGTTCACTTCGAAATTTAGCCGGGAATCACTAGAATTTCTTGATGTCCAAGTAGTTATTGGAGAGAAGGGACTGTCCACAGAGGGGTTTAGAAAACAGACGGCCACTAACTCCATTTTACATTACAATAGCTTTCACCCACTTCATACAAAAGATGGCATCCCTTATAGCCAGATGCTTCGGTTACGAAAAATTAATAGTGAAGACGATACCTTTCACTCTCAGACTGACAAACTTGAATGTCGTCTGAAACTGCGAGGTTACCCACAACATGTGTTAAATAAAGCTCGCTCTAGAGTTACAAAAATCAAGAGATCAGATCTTCTTCATAAAAGAAAAATACAGATTCGTAAAGACAATGGCGATACAAAAAGGCAGAGATTTACATTTACCTTTACCTACAACTCACAGGAAAATATCATTAAATCTGCCATTTTGAAAAATTGGCATCTACTAGACCCACAACTACAAGTTACCATGGAAACCAAACCATTAGTGTCCTTTAGACGCAGTAAAACATTGAGGAGTGAATTAGTACAAAGTAGATTCCACGATAAAGATAACACCTGGCTTGACCGACACATCCCACAAGGCAATTTTAAATGCAGACAGTGTAACTACTGCAACTACAACCTCGGCATAAGACAAATTACTATGGGCGACATTAATCATACAGTTAAACATTTTATAAATTGTAAAACACAATATGTTGTGTATGTAATCACTTGCCCATGTCGTAGGTTTTATATAGGAAAGACAATTCGACACCTACATATCCGCTTTAGGGAACATCTCAGTTCTATAAGAACGGGACATGGGTCACCAAGGCTAATAGAACATGTGAGAAATGTTCATTCAGGTTGCTCTGAAATACTGAGGTTTGCAGGCATAGAAAAGGTTAATGTTAACCCGACTGGAGGAGACAGGAACAAAGAACTCCTCAGGTGCGAAGCTAAATGGATTATGCGCACTAAGGCAATGGGTCCGATAGGGTTAAATGACCGCAATGAATTGAATGTATTTTTATGATAAGACATTTGAGCTTGAATTTCTGTGTACCTTAAGTTAAGTGATACAAATGGTACTATTGTGTAAGCGGTTATTGATTTTAAAACACATGGTGATAGTTGTATTCACAGTATCTATGGTTACCAGGCCGGAACCTGCTTATAAGCAAAGGTCCGGCCCACTATGTGATGTCACAGACCTGAAAAAGCGCTTGTTGCACGAAACGGTCCGTCGTTTGTGGCGTGTCCGGTAACTCTCTACCTGCCTCAACCAGCTTCAATAAATCTTCACGTTTTTGGTGAGTGACCCGACTCTTCCTCTTTATATTGTGAATTGAAGACTCAATGAGTTAATATACTCCAGAAATGCTGGTACGGCAAACACATCGCCCCTCCATATGATGGTCGATGTATCTGCCATACCAGAATATAGAGGTAGAGGGTGTCACGTCATTTTATTGAGGTACACCATGGCAGATTAGCGTCTCTGCATGCTATGGAGGGGATAGATCCAGGATTTTGCGGAATCGTGAAGCCTTTTGGTTCTTTCGCCTAGATACCAGATTTCCAAAAGGTCTAAATCACAGACATGAGATTATGTTTCACTACTGACCACTGTAGTCATTGCTGGCCTTCCGTGTTTTCCCTTGTTATGTTTTCTCCTACAAACAAAAAACAGGTTCACTTTCATAGTTTTCGGACCTGTTCTGACTGGGCACACCTAGGAGGTGTGTGGGCAGAGTCCTACATCGACTTGCTGTTTGGGACGCGATTGTATTTCGCCATACCTCATTATTATGCTATGTTTGACTGTGTTTTTTTTAGCTTAGTTTAAATATCCTAACGCGTCATGATCGGTGCCGGAATATCAAACTCCGGACTGGAACATATGTCATATCTGGGTCATAAGACGAATATGACCTGATGCATGTGGTATAGGGATAAACATATGTATTTCTTATGAACAGGACAGGATTATTTCATTATATCAATTTTTTTTCATTATATCCTTTAATTATGTGTTGTGTAAGATTTCTATTATGTTAAGTGCTGGGGTCTGTTCCACTATTTGGCTATACCTGGGTCAGGTGACGTGGGTGTAGCACGGGAGCATTACATATCTCCTCAAATTCAATGAGAGCAAAGCCATGACTAAGGGTGCACTGAGCACCAGAAACGTGTAGGCTTTGTGTTTCCTCGTATGCACTTTTTGGGATAATGCTTGCCATGTTTTACTGGACGGAATTTGAAATAAAGGCTCTTCAAAAAGAAGACAAGATTTTACCCCACACTGTTGCGGAGTTTCGTTTCTTCTTTCCCCTGTGACCATATTGGCACGATGACAAATTATTTAGGTGGCAGCAACATGGTAGGCCACAGAGTGGCACAATGAGACTGTGGAGGTGACTGCATCATGGTGGGCCACAGAGTGTGGAGGTGGCAGCAGTAACAGAAAGAGGACAGAAAGTGGCACAATGACAGTGTGGAGGTGACACCAACATGGTAGGCAACAGAGGGGCACAATGACAGTGTAGAGGTGGCAGCACCATGGTAGGCCAAAAAGTGTCAGAATGAGTGTGGAGGTGACAGCAGAAGTAGCAGAAGCAAGAGGTCAGAAAGTGGCACAATGATAGAGTGTGGAGGTAGCAGCAGTAGCAGCAGCAATCGGTCAGAAAATGGCACAATGACAAATTCTTTAGCTGGCAGCAACATGGTAGGCCACAGAGTGGCACAATGATATAGTGTGGAGATGGGTGACAATTCCAGTCCCTGGTAAAGATAGTGGGAGGCAGATGTGTAGCATTAGGCGGGTGGCAGCATCAGAATAGGGGCTGAGGCAGTTTGTTAGAATATAGACTAATTTCTCAACATTTGGGAGAGGCGTCGTGGCTGATCTAATCTGATGCATAAGGTATTGGTATGTCTTGGTAACCTTGGCCGATGCAAGCCTGATTCATCTTTACAAAGGTCATTCTATCCACATTATGGGTGGATAAGCAGGTTCTCCTTGAGGTAACGATGGCCCATGCCGCACTGAGCCCCCACTCTGATGCCACACTACTGGCCGTGCAGGACAGCTTCTCTACTGCAATCCTCTACCTGGGGTGGTAAAGTGCTGACCAAGTAGTCCACCACCTGCTGGTGCAGGGTCTGCTCCATGTCCTGCTGCTGCTGGTGGTGGCGGCTACCTTCCTCACTAGGTGGGTGAAGAAAGCTGCTCATTAAGGACTCCAGACTTAAGTTGCTGATGATACAGCTGCTACTGCTCCTACCCTCCATCTCCCCACAGCAGCCATGGCAGTAGTACGTGAGCGATGACTGCCAGGAATCCCGTGGTCAGACCTGAGGGTGGACAATGGTGCACATAGGCAGCGGCCAACTGTCTTTTCAGTATTTCTCTATAGTACGGCAGTTGTTCCTTCCTCTCCGCAGCTGGAAAAAAGACACACAATTTTGACCAGTAGCGAGGGTCCAAGAGGGTGGAGAGCCAAAAGTAATCCCTTTTCCCGGATGTTCACGATTCGGCTTTCACCAGTTAGGCAAAGCAGCATGCTGCTAGCCATCTGCGCAAATAACTCTGGGGGACTCCCAGCCTCCATCTCCACTGTATACTGCTTCTGGCTTATCTGCCTCGTCTTCTACCTCCTCCAGATGCTCCTGCTCAGTGGAAAACCACTGATTTCACCAGACTGTGCTTGTGCTCCAATGTCCTCCTCCTCCAGTTCAACACCCACCAGACTCATGTGGCCATGAGATGTAGTCTCCACTTCTCCAGTGCCCTGACCAGACAGATTTTGCAGCATCTGTTCCAGGACATGAAGCATTGGAATGACGTTATTCATCCTGCAGTCCTGGCATCTGACAAGTAACGTGGCCTCTTCAAAGGGCCTGAGCAAACGGCAGGTGTCACGGATGAGCTGCCAGTGGCTGTCATCAAAGTTACACAGGGGAGTACTCCTGTCTACTTGCATCATCAATAAATCATTAATGGCTTTGCTCTGTTCATACAGTCTAACATATGGAAGCTGGAATTCCACGGGTGGAAACATTGCATAACAGACTGTGCTGGGGGAGGCCGTTCTGCCGATGTAACTCAATGAGGGTGTGCTTGGCTTTGTAAGAATGGCTGAAGTGATTTCACTTTTTTCTGGCCATTTTTAGAATATCTTGCAGATGGGTGGAAGCCTTGAGGAACCTGTTGACAACCATGGACCATCGCTCCTCGGTGCGGCGCGAACACCATGTTCCTCCCATTGTCTGTCACCATGGTTCTAATTTTTAGTTGTCACGGAGAAAGACAAAGATTGATTTCTTTTTACATGACACGGAGCAGTTCCTCCCCTGTGTAACTTCGTTCGCCCAGGCAAAACAGGTGTAGAACTGCCTGACACCGCTGTGCCCTGCACACGTGGTATGATGGAGCAGCTCTTAGACTTGTGAAGGCTGAGGTGGTGGTGGAGAAGGAGGAGGCAGAGACTGGCACAGGAGAAGCAGTTTGACAACATGGAGGAGTTGCTGGTGTGGCTGGGCGGGAAACACATTCACCCAGTGGGCCGTAAAGGACGTGTACTGTCCCTGACCATAGTTTTAGCTCCACACGTCTGTGCTTCCGCGCACCTTGGGAAAAAAACCGATAAGCTCAAGGACTGGTCCACCTTCTGTTCTTCATATTTGTGAAGGGCTGGTACTGCCTTTTTGAAGAAATTTCGGCTTGGAACTCTCCACCTCGGTTCCGCACAAGCCATTAGGACATGAGCACAGTCAGCTTCTGCACTTTAGAATGGACGCATACAGTTGTAAGGGTTATACAGACGACTGGAAGGTACCTGGGAGTACCCAGGAGGAAATTCTCTATGGGAAGTCCAGAGGGAGAAGTCTTTGGCATCCTGGTCTTCACAAGAGCCCGCCGTAAAGCAGGATGGTCTTGCTGTGGTGGGGTGCCACCAGGTTGTTCCACGGGTGCGACTAAACCCGCAGTGGCAGCCAGGGATGACAGGGATGTAGAACACAGTTTGAGCCTGGGATGACAGTATGAAGGCGGCTTGACAGGATGAGCTGGAACTCACGACAGGCAAGCAGGCAGTAGCTGGAGGAGAGTTGGTGGCTTGGAGGCGTCTGGGAATGCTGGAATACGGGAGCCACCGGGAGCATATGTGTTGAATGTCCTTAGCAGTTCTTGATTTGACAAGAAATGCAGAGAGTGAGCTCAGATAAAATATAAGAGTTTAAATTGAATAAAAATGGTTTAATTAACACCAAAAGAGAAAAAAAAGTATTTAAAGGGATAAAATAACACAGCAAACAATAAGATACAATAAGGAATTCAAAAGCAAAATAAAATAAGGTTTCCCAAAATACAAAAATGTGTGTGTGATGTGTGAAGAGAGCTCAGTGTGTGCAAGGTAAAGCTCCCCCCAGACCCCTTGAATAGGACCCCTTTTTAAACCCTAAACTCCCATGGACTTGCATTGTAAGTCAAATTCATCCGTTGGCCTTGTTCACAACCATATATGGTAACATTCCTAGGACCCTTACTCTAAGACCAGTGGACCTAAAGGGACCCTTATATGGTAAAGGTAACTTGCCATATGGATGTAGTTGGGGGAAGGAATGATTCCTTCCATTGAATTTTAAGTATAATCAAGTATGTACATACAACTCGAGTGCTGGCCATATATGGTCCTGATCTTTCACTCAATCTATATTATTAGTATTTTAAAGATTAGTATATTATTTAACAATATGGGAACGCTGGAGACAGGAAACATGGAGGCGTCTGAAAACGCTGGAGGAACATGGAGGCATCTGGATACGCTGGAGGAACAGGAGCATCTGGAAACACCGATGGGCGTTCTTCTTCAGCAGGAACCACCATGGGAAGCGAGGTGTGGAAACATTGGAAGTTACATGAAGAATGCTTAAGACAATGCTGCAGCAATGCTGATGATCCGGCAAGGAATGAAGGGAGCTGCCGGATTATAAGCGCTGAGCCGTATTAGCCGGCGCCACTCAGGAAGACGCTGGCCCTTAAGGGCTGAAAGAGAGGGTGCGCGGGCACCCTAGCAGCGGGAGCGCGTGGCCTTGGCAGCAGGAGAGAGGATGCAGCCTAGTCAAAAAGCCCAGAACCACGCCGGGGGCACGGGTGTGCCCGCGATCCACAACAAGGATTGCGGGTGCATCCGTGACAGTTGTCTCTTTGTAATGGCCTCCTTCAATGGACATCCTGGAATTAGAATTAAAATCACTGCTTCAACTATGTGGATTTTACATAGATTTTTTTCTATTAACTTCAGCAACAAAAAAGACCAGCAATGTGTGGTTTACAGATCCCCCAAAACGGACACCCCAGCATTGGAGCAAAAAATACGTCAGCAACCATATGGATTTTACTCTGATTTCTTGCTATTAACTTCAGCAACAAAAAAGATCAGCAATTTGAGGTATAAAGATCCCCCAAAATGGGCACCCTTGGAGCAAAAATCATTACAGCACAGTACAGTACAAGCAGCTGGATGCTATGGACAGCACATGCAGTGTGAAATGCAGACATTGAAAATAGAAACCCTGCAGAGAGCCAAAGATAATGGGGGACTAGCTATACCTAACCCATGGATTTACTTCTTGGCCGCACAGGCACAACAGCTAAAAGGCTGGGCGCAGGATTTAGATAGAGTAGGGCCAAACGGTAGATTAGTATCAGCCATGACTGGTATGGTAGCGCCAATTGCAGCAGTTGAGATAGGAAAGGTGGGAACAATAAATGGATTGAGATGCCCGACTCTGGCCCTACTGGCAAAAACCTGGAGCAAGATTAAAAGTATACCCGGGATCAAAGGGAATAGTGAATATTTTCCTATTTGGCACAATCCGCAGCTTCCTGAGATGTTCAGACTTGAAGGGTTTTCTCCATGGGAGGGCAAAGGAATATGGTTTCTTCATCAATTAATAGAGGGTGAGACTTTTAAATCCTTTGAGCAGCTGCAAGAGTCCTTTCATTGGTTTGCAGCCAGATCTTGTTGCAGTGAGCGCAGTAGAGTTTTGTGGCACATTACCTTTAAAAAAGCATCAGAAAAGCGAGTGTGTGAGCTTGGTGGCGAGTGTGCATTGATCCGAAGTGTCTTAAGTGTGACTTACGTTTAAGGGACTTAAGTTTGAGCGGCTTTAACAGGTAACTGACTTAGGTTTAAGGGAAGGAGTACTTTTTGGATCCAGCAACAAATAGATAAGTGCATCTACATTTTTATTTCCTGATATTCAATGTGTGAGTTTTATTGCAACCAAGTAGATCTGAAGGTATTTTATTTTACTTGCATAATCTGTATATTGTGTGGGGGGTACAGGGAGGCATTCACCTTATCTAGACAGTATAGTCACAGGTGCTGCCTAATTAATAGTGGGGTGTGGCTATCTAATTAGCAGCCTTTATATACTTGTGTGGTCAGTTTGTTTGGTGGTTTGCAGCCAGATCTTGTTGCAGAGAGCGCAGCAGTTTTGTGGCCAATTACCTTTAAAAAAAAAAAGCATCAGAAAAGCGAGTGTGCATTGATCCGCAGTGTCTTAAGTGTGACTTACGTTTAAGGGACTTAAGTTTGAGGGGCTTTAGCAGGTAACTGCTGTATTTTGTGTTACTTTGACTGTAAATTCTTCTTTCTGTGCATATTTCTATTGTAATCCCCATTAGAACAATGGACTCCATAAGTGGCATTGTTACACAGTGTACATCCTGTGCCATGTATGCTTTCCTTGAACAGCCGTTCGAGGGGGAATACTGCTGTGTGAAAATTGCTCATCTGGAAGCCCAGATTCTGGATCTAAATGAGCAAGTTTCAAGGCTGCGGGCAATTGACAATATGGAGCGAAGTTTGCTGCTCCTGGAGCACAAACTCTCTGGGGAAGATGGGCGTGGGGAGGGAAGTATGGAGGTGCAGAGAGAGGGGGCAGCTAGTTGGGTAACATGTAGAAGGCGGGGTAGAGGGAAGAGTTGTAGGGAGTCTAGTCCTGATCTGGTGCACCCCAATAAGTTTGCCAGGCTGGCGGATGAGGGGGATATCAGCTCTGGGGTAGCAATGCTGCAGCAAGACGTGGCCTCTAGCAACCAGGGGACTGTCTGCTCCAGTAAGAAGGATAATGGGAGCACAGGCAAGATCAGACAGGTGCTGGTAGTGGGAGATTCGATTATTAGGGGAACACACAGGGCAATCTGTCACAAAGACCATGCATACCGAACAGTGTGTTGTTTACCGGGTGCTCGGGATGTTCGGATCGGGTTGACAGATTACTGGGAGTGGCTGGTGAGGAACCAGCGGTCATGGTCCACATTGGCACTAATGACAAAGAGGTAGGTGTAAGGTCCTTAAAAATGATTACAGGGATTTAGGCCATAAGCTCAGGGCAAGGACCTCTTTTTGGATCCAGCAACAAATAGATAAGTGCATCTACATTTTTATTTCCTGATATTCAATGTGTGAGTTTTATTGCAACCAAGTAGATCTGAAGGTATTTTATTTTACTTGCATAATCTGTATATTGTGTGGGGGGTACAGGGAGGCATTCACCTTATCTAGACAGTATAGTCACAGGTGCTGCCTAATTAATAGTGGGGTGTGGCTATCTAATTAGCAGCCTTTATATACTTGTGTGGTCAGTTTGTTTGGTGGTTTGCAGCCAGATCTTGTTGCAGTGAGCTCAGCAGTTTTGTGGCCCATTACCTTTAAAACAAAAGCATCAGAAAAGCGAGTGTGCATTGATCCGCAGTGTCTTAAGTGTGACTTACGTTTAAGGGACTTAAGTTTGAGGGGCTTTAGCAGGTAACTGCTGTATTTTGTGTTACTTTGACTGTAAATTCTTCTTTCTGTGCATATTTCTATTGTAATCCCTATTAGAACAATGGACTCCATAAGTGGCATTGTTACACAGTGTACATCCTGTGCCATGTATGCTTTCCTTGAACAGCCGTTCGAGGGGGAATACTGCTGTGTGAAAATTGCTCATCTGGAAGCCCAGATTCTGGATCTAAATGAGCAAGTTTCAAGGCTGCGGGCAATTGACAATATGGAGCGAAGTTTGCTGCTCCTGGAGCACAAACTCTCTGGGGAAGATGGGTGTGGGGAGGGAAGTATGGAGGTGCAGAGAGAGGGGGCAGCTAGTTGGGTAACATGTAGAAGGCGGGGTAGAGGGAAGAGTTGTAGGGAGTCTAGTCCTGATCTGGTGCACCCCAATAAGTTTGCCAGGCTGGCGGATGAGGGGGATATCAGCTCTGGGGTAGCAATGCTGCAGCAAGACGTGGCCTCTAGCAACCAGGGGACTGTCTGCTCCAGTAAGAAGGATAATGGGAGCACAGGCAAGATCAGACAGGTGCTGGTAGTGGGAGATTCGATTATTAGGGGAACACACAGGGCAATCTGTCACAAAGACCATGCATACCGAACAGTGTGTTGTTTACCGGGTGCTCGGGATGTTCGGATCGGGTTGACAGATTACTGGGAGTGGCTGGTGAGGAACCAGCGGTCATGGTCCACATTGGCACTAATGACAAAGAGGTAGGTGTAAGGTCCTTAAAAATGATTACAGGGATTTAGGCCATAAGCTCAGGGCAAGGACCTCAAAGGTAGTTTTCTCCGAAATACTACCTGTACCACGTGCCACACCAGAAAGGCAGCGGGAGATCAGGAAGGTAAATAAGTGGCTCAAAAGTTGGTGTAGGAAGGAGGATTTTGGTTTCATGGAGAACTGGGCTGACTTTTCTGTTGGCTACAGGCTCTACAGTAGGGATGGGCTACACCTCAATGGGGAGGGTGCAGCTGTTTTGGGGGAAAAAATGCCTAGAAGGTTGGAGGAGTGTTTAAACTAGAGACCTGGGGGGAGGGCAACTACACTTGTGCAGGGCAAATAGACAGTGTAGATAGAGAGCTGGGAAGAGTCATAGTCCATGGGGGAGGAAGGGGGGCTGGAATGAGATTGAGGAATAAGAACAAAAGGAATACGGACAGGGAAAACCATATAAAGTGTAGGTATACAAATGCCAGAAGCCTCACAAACAAAATGGAGGAACTGGAACTCTTGATGTTGGAGTGGAAATATGATATAGTGGGAATCAGCGAGACATGGCTGGACAGTAGCTATGACTGGGCGGTTACTATAGATGGTTATAGTCTTTTTAGAAAGGATCGTATAAATAAAAAAGGGGGAGGGGTTTGTTTATATGTGAATTCTTGCCTCAAGCCTGTCTTGATAAAGACATAGTTTTGCCCTTATACAAATCCCTGGTCGAACCACACATGGAATATTGGGTACAGTTTTGGGCACCAGTGTATAAAAAGGATATAGTAGAGCTGGAACGGGTGCAGAGGAGAGCAACCAGGATTATAAGGGGAATGGGGGAACTAGAATACACTGACAGATTAAAGAATTTGGGATTATTCAGTTTAGAAAAAAGACGACTGAGGGGAGACCTCATTACAATGTTCTTTACTCTAAGAGCAGTGAGACTGTGGAACTCTCTGCCGCAGGAGGTTGTTATGGCGGACTCTATGTACATGTTCAAGAGAGGCCTGGATGCCTTTCTGGAGAGAAAAAATATCACGGGTTATGGGGATAAAACATTTATTTAATTCTTGAAGGTTGGACTTGATGGACTTGTGTCTCCTTCCAGCCTTATATACTATGATACTATGAGATGACATCAGTAACGCAAATGCAAATGTGGAGTCCCTATGGGTGGAGAGAAGGGGAGGGAAAAAGAATAATAAAATATTACTAGGGGTTTGTTATAAGGCTCCAAATATAATGGAGGCAACAGAGGAAATGCTGATAAGTGAAATGGATGTGGCTTCAAAGCATGGTGAAGTACTTATCATGGGGGCTTCAATTACCCAGATATTGACTGGGGGCAGAAACATGCAGGTCCTTCAAAGGAAGCAGGTTCTTGTGAACAAAAGACAATTACCTGTCGCAAATAGTCCTGGAGCCAACAAGAGGGGGGGCACTGCTGGACCTTATCCTAACCAACAGACCTGATAGGGTATCAAAACTACTGGTTGGGGGGAACCTGGGGAATAGTGATCATAATATCATTGATTTTGTACTACGATTTACTAAGAACGTTAGGGAAGGGGCAACCAACACTCTAAACTTCAGGAGGGCAAATTTTCAGCAACTAAGGGAAGACCTTAAAGGCATAGACTGGGATAATGTTCTTAAAGACAAAAGCCCCCCCAAAAATGGGACTTTTTCTCATATATTCTGAAAAAGTCCTGTGAGACCATTATTTTTAATATTTGAAGATTCAATGAGGACTGGTTATGTTCCACAGGACTGGCGCAAAGCAAATGTGGTACCAATATACAAAAAAGGATCAAATAGCGATCCTGGAAACTACAGACCCGTGAGTCTAACTGCTGTGGTGGGGAAAATATTTGAGGGGTTTGTTAGAGATGCAATCCTGGAGTATCTCACTGTGCACAACCTTATAACCCAACGTCAGCATGGGTTTATGAGAGATCGGTCCTGTCAGACTAATCTGATTGGTTTCTACGAGGAGGTAAGTTCAAGACTGGATCTGGGGGACGCTGTGGATGTTGTATATCTGGACTTTTCAAAGGCATTTGACACCGTGCCACATATAAGGTTGGTATATAAAATGAGACTGCTGGGAATAGGAGAAAATCTGTGCATTTGGGTAAGTAATTGGCTTAGTGATAGAAAACAGAGGGTGGTCATTAATGGCACATTCTCAGATTGGGTTGAGGTTACCAGTGGAGTGCCACAGGGGTCAGCATTGGGGCCACTTCTTTTTAATATTTTTATTAATGACCTTGTAGTGGGTTTGCACAGTCAGGTTTCAATATTTGCAGATGATACTAAGCTGTGTAAAGTAATAAATACTGAGGTCGATAGTTTAGCATTACAGAGGGATTTGTGGAAGCTTGAGGAGTGGGCAGAGAAATGGTTGATGAGATTTAATGTAGATAAATGTAAAGTTATGCACTTGGGCCATGGAAACAAAAAGTATAATCATGTTCTAAACGGTCAATTACTTGGTAAAACTGGAGCTGAAACGGACTTGGGGGTATTGGTGGACGGTAAACTTAATTTTAGTGACCAGAGCCAGGCGGCTGCTGCTAAAGCAAATAAAATTATGGGATGTATCAAGAGAGGAATAGATTCTTATGATAAAGATATAGTTTTGCCCTTATACAAATCCCTGGTCAGACCACACTTGGAATATTGTATACAGTTTTGGGCACCAGTGTATAAAAAGGATATAGTAGAGCTGGAACGGGTGCAGAGGAGAGCAACCAGGATTATTTGGGGAATGGGGGGATTAGAATACAATGACAGATTACAAAATTTGGGATTATTCAGTTTAGAAAAAAGACGACTGAGGGGAGACCTCATTACAATGTACAAATACCTGAACGGACAGTACAAGGATCTCTCCAAAGATCTTTTTATACCTCGGCCTGTGGCCAGGACAAGGGGGCATCCTCTACGCCTACAGGAGAGGCGATTCTACCATAGCCATAGACAAAGGTTCTTTACTGTAAGATCAGTGAGACTATGGAACTCTCTGCCGCAGGAGGTTGCTATGGCGGACTCTATGTACATGTTCAAGATGGGCCTGAATGCCTTTCTGGAGAGAAAAAATATCACGGTTTATGGGGATAAAATATTTATTTAATTATTAAAGGTTGGATTTGATGGACTTGCGTCCTTTTCCAGCCTTATATACTATGATACTATGATCTACCACATACACAATTCTATAAGTTTCTCCAACTTAGACATGCGTATGGAAAGACAATCGGAGATGGAAGGATTGAAACCTCAAATCACAGTGTCCTAAAAATAGCAGTGGGAGGGGGCTCGAGTAAGGGAATCATATCCTGTATTTATTCTAGATTATTGGAAGAATACCTGAAAGAATACCCTCTTAATATAAAGGATAAATGGGAAGCAGGATGTGGGGGAAATTTCTGACACTCAATGGGATGTGGTCTTGGAGAGTAAGCCATCACTGTCTCCGTCAGAGGCTCAGATGCAGATCTATATTCTGCATAGGGTGTATAAGACGCCAAGTATGTTACACAAAATAGGAATTTGATCTGATTCTTGCTGCCCTAGATGTTCAACTCCAAATGCTAAACAGCTTCACATGATGTGGGAGTGTAGGGAGCTGGGGGAATTCTGGAAGCAAGTTCTTCATTTAATTCGGAGACTATTGTCGGTGGACTTAGAACCGGACCCGGGCTTGCTTATTGGGTCTGATCGAAAGTGATACCATAGAAGGAGCTACCCTGCTATGTACACACAAATTGTTATACTTGGCACGCAAGGCCATAGCGGCTCGGTGGATTCAAACTTCGGCACCTACGGTGCAGGAGTTCATAAACAAGGTCAATAATATAATTAGGCTGGAATGGGGAGTGTATTTAAAAAGGAAATGTCCTAAAAAATTTGATAAGATATGGGGCAGGTGGCTGAATACGGCGGGACTACCAAACAAAGCACTGATAGATTTGCGGAACAGTACTCGATACCAAATGATGTTGTTAGGCACATCATAGATAGATACTTTTCTGTCTTGGTCCTTTACACTCTTTGGTAGGACTTGCAAGATCTGGATGAGCGGTCCTTTAGTACAATTACAAATCGAGCCTTAAAGGGGTTGTGTCACCATAGCAAATGGCTGTAATTGGGTCCAATGCATTGTGACAAGTACTTTCACCATTTACACTTATTACAAAATATGCAGGCTTACTGAGATAACTCCTTTTGTCCTGGTTGCTGGCGCCCTCTAGTGGTAGCTGTGTCCCGTCCTGAGCTACAGCTGATCTGGCCGAGTCTGCGCACAAACATTCCACCAGCTGCTCTGCACTACAGATCACTCCACACTGAGAGATCACCTGACACACTGCAGCCAATAGGAAGTGAGAGAGGGGGCAGAGAGCTCAGCCGTCTACACCAGTGAATGAGGTGATTTCCACTGCTCCACAGGAGCTTCCAGCAGCAGATACAAGGTCCTCCCCTAACATGGATCACAGCAATGTAGCAGCCCTCTCCTCCCTCCACCATTAGTCAGGTCACACAGGAGGCTGCAGAGATAACACAAGTAACAGGCTGAGCTCTGACCTCTCCTGATGCAGTCCTCCTCCTGTACTCTCCTCCATTCACTGTCCCTCCATGTTACACTGCTGTCCTGCAGTCCTCCTCCTGTAATCTCCTCCATTCACTGTCCCTCCATGCTACCCAGGGCCGGCTCCAGGTTTCGGTAGGCCCCTGGGCGACAGCTCCACAGTGGGCCCCTTTGCAGAGAACTCACGTGCCAGCATTAAAAATTCAAAAACTAAAAAACTGTCTCCTGTTCCCTGAAATATTCCCCAGTTTATCATCCCAAACAGCCGTGTCACGGTCAGGGCAGTTTTGAGGTCATTTAACCAACAGGGCGAACCTAAAAATGTGTACCCCTCCTCTCTGCCACGTAATAAAACTGAAACTTCAACTCAGCTGCTGCAGAACCTCATAATACACACCAGAGCTGCTGCGGAACCTCATAATACACACCTGAGCTGCTGCGGAAACTATACTACACACCTGAGCTGCTGCGGAACCCATAATACACACTGAGCTCCTGCGGAACCTCCTTTACACACCTGCGCTGCCTGCGGAACCTCATTAATACACATCCACTGTTACACTGAACCCTCTCTGCTTCTCATGTACATTTGAGATGATTAATATCATTCACATCCACACATGCAGCAAGACATATTACAGGTGAAGATACATGCATACAGCTACAGAGACAGCATACAGCTCAGGTACATGCATAAGATAGCCATGGAGGCAAACAGACACACACGACAGACAGATACATGCAAACGATACGATAAACATGCAGGCAAACATATCATCACACATACCTATACACTCATAATAAACACATCCATACATGTCACATACCATACACCACCATATGGATCAGTAATACACTATACATGTACATACCATCACTAAACACTGTGGTGTCTGCAGCAGCCCTGTTGTCACACAGAGGGTCTTCAGGCTTCTCCTCCTCCTCCTTTCGTCCCGATCTCTGAGCTGCCGGATTTCAGCTGTTACTGCAGCTCCATGTGGGAGGTGATAGGGGGAGGGGTGAGGTAACCCATAATGTGTGCATCACACAGGCGCTCTGTAGCCTCTACCTGTGCTGTGTTTGTCCGAGTGGGGGAGGAACAGTGCAGGACACAGCTCCTCATCACAGGAGTGAAGATGTGCACAGCGTGTGCGTGGGCCCCCGGCACTCTCTGGGCCCCGGCACTTGCCCAGGTAGCCGGGTGCTGGAGCGGGCCTGATGCTACATGCTGTCCTGCAAAGGGGGCCCCTGTCCCTGACTAGCAGGGAAGTAGAGCTAAAGTAACATGTGAGAAGCTGTCACCTATTTATCTATACATCCATGCATGTCAGCCTGACCGACCATGTTGCTGTGAGAATACATAGTACATGTGTACTATGTGCAGTGACCTGTGTAGTGTGCAGGGGACGCCAGATTCAGGATTTCTGGCACACGTTTCTTATGAATGATGCCCCCTGCACTGCTTTGACAGAGTGCACCAACTTTTTTTGGTGACTTTTAACATGGGGCGTGTGAACATCATTGGACTTCTATTGGATCACTAAATGCAGGGACTATTTGAGCACAGCAGGTGGAAGGAGATCTGAAGGCTGAGCGCTCTGTGGTGCTGAGGTGTGGAATAAATGCCGCTGTCAGTGTGTGCATGTGCCTGGCTAGGCCCCTCACATCGGCTTCTGTGTGGAGCAGAATAGAGGCTGAACAAGCCTCATAATAACAAATAGAGAGGCATCTTTATTCCAGGTAAACTTTACAAATAGATTTTTGAAATATTTTAACCTCTTTGACAGCTTTTTGCAGTCAATTGTTTCGTGGCATAACCCCTTTAAACCGTCTGCTGCAGGGTAAAGGGGTGGGGGTGGGGGAGATGGAATGTTATAATGTTGTAGGCTTTGGTCTTTTGTGTCATAGACTGTATGTTACAAAAAATTGTAAAAAAAAACAAAATAAAAATGTTTAGATCAAAAAAAAGAAGCTCATTACTTTACAAAAATTTAATTCATTATAAAGTAAAATATTTTTTTGTAAAACAACTGGAACAGAAATAAATGTCTGAGAAAATATGTGATATATGATGTGTGACATACAAAAGGCTGAAACACATTTTAAAAGTGCTGTTTGTAACAAAATTTTGGCAAATGTTATACTTTGAACCTCTCATAAACAATATTGTCTCGGATCAGGGGCACACTTGTGTCCTTATGGTGCCCCTGGAGCCTAGCGGAACTCAACTCTCTGGCTCCAGCAGCAGTTCTGCGGCTCCACGGTTTGGTGCACACGTCCCGTTATCCTGGGTGACCGGCCATGGACATACATACATACAAACTATAACAGAATCAGAGGCCTTTAAAATAGAAAAGTAAATCCTATATATTACCTATAAACTGCGGTACTCACATAAAAAGAAGACTAATCTAGAAAGAGCATAAAGCAGTAACAGATAAAACACTGGTTCACATATCTTGAGTAACCTGTGAACCTGTTATGTCATTAGTGTTAGTGCAATAATGCAAGTAATATACAATAAATAACGGGGGTCTGGTTGTCTTTAGCATTGATGGGACCCATATTGTACCTCTGTGTAAATTGAGAAGTCATTGTGAGTGCATGCATTTTACAACATCTGTGGATAGATTTACATGTTGTTTAAACGGATTGTCCAGGAGTACAATTTTATTATAAATATGGCTGGGTGGACATGTTACTTAATAGTACAGGTGGCATAAAAATTCTTATCCCTTTCACTAGACATTTAAAAAAATCATAAGCATGTTAGGTATTGTGTGTCCCAAAATATTGATCTATCAAAATATAAAAATGCTTTTTCCCAGCGGTGAACCTGTAATGGTAAATAGGGCCCACAGTCTAAATTGATGTTGTTTCACAATTTGCAATGCATAAACTTTTTATAAAAATTGGAGATATGTCATGGAATACCCAAAATGGTAAAAAGAAATGCCATCTTGTCCCATAAAAAATGACACCTTATATTTATTTATTTTTTTTATATTTTATTTTTTTTAAATCTATAAACCTAGATAATGTATGTAATTAAGGAGATGTGTCATTTGGAGAGTACAGTAAAAGTTTGTAAAAACAGGGCCTGTAGGAAATTGAACAAATGCGTTTTTTTTTCAATTCACTGCATTCAAATTTTTTCCGAGCTGCCTAAAACAAGCACAAATATCAAATACCACTACCAGGAAGTACAATATTTTAATGCCGAAAACAAGCATCAATGGGAAGGGGTGGAAAAATCATAAAGAGCTTATACTTTACCCTCCCTGTCCCATTCAGTCAATGCACTGCCTGACAAAGTATTAGGCAGGTAAGTGGTTCCTTTCCGACACGCCATGTGCCTGTTACAGCACCTAAACTAATTCGCAACAGGCACAAACAGAGGCTGGCAGTGTTAGGAGCAGAGAGGAAAGGTAATAAGTTCTTAATTGATTTTTAAAACCTACCCCAGCCATATATACAGAAATTTGTACTCCTGGAGTGAACCCCTTGAAGGGAAAAACAGAGAACATGCCATGTAATTAGTCATGTATCTGTCATAAATCTGTTTGCTTACATTATCTTTATCATCCTTCCTATCACCATGCTTAATATGAATCTGTGTTAATGTATAGCAAAAATTGAGAAGCAATAACTGTCCTTGTAAGTTGTAGAGTTTATTTATGAGTTATTTATTATATAAATGCAAAGGGATGGGGCATAGATAAGGTTAGCAAATCTACTTTTGTGCTTCTAGCCTACAGAGATTCCTGTTGCAGAATAGAGGGATATCCATAATATTCCCAAGCAAGGCAATGAAAATGACTGCTTTCAGATGAAAGTCTTCATTATTTATGATTAATCTATACTTTGCCATGCTTGTACAGACATTGTCTGAACAAGTCCATTATCATGGGTAAGTTGGAAATAATATAGATATATAGATGACGTTACAAGCTGGGTAATGCAGGGGTCAGCATTGGGTATATTTATTTATTTTTATTTTTTAATTGGTTTTAAAGAGTACAGAAAAGAAAAAAACAAGAGTATAATATAGTATATAACAGAGGGATTTAAGGAGACTGGAGACCTGGGTGGATCAATGAAATGTTTAATATAGATAAATATAAGGTTATGCAATGTTAATTAGATACTTTTAAGCATATACTGCTTAAATCAATGTACACGTGAGAACAAGAGCCTCTGTTTTAACAGATCTTCTAAAGAAAATTGCCCTCTTTTTCTATAAATAAGTTCCTGTGACTTACCTCCTTTCCAGAATTTCTCTCTAATACTATATTCAAACGTAAAACACTTATAGAACTACCGCCGGCTTTTAAATATGGAGGACAGTTAACTTAACTGTAAAGAAATCTGTGCAGGCAGTTGCCTCCAAAGAAAATAAAAATTTTATGATGTATGTAGAAATGCAAAGGGGTTCACGATAAGAAAGATATTACTAAACTGGATACAGGATAGAGGAGGCATCCACTTCCCTCAACTCCATTGTCTTTTCTTCCCTAATTAATGGGTAAATTTATCAAGAGGACACAAAAAGACATTTTAAATGCCTTTCTAATTGCTCGGTGTGAGGGTTTCACATAAATGAGAGGGTGATATTTCCAAATAGGCTTCGCAACCTTATAAACACAATAATGTGTGTGCAAGTGACTGTACATTTCTTCAGTGTGGGGGACATGAAGGGCTGTGAGGTTTAGTGAGTGTGTGAAAGCAAATCATGATGAAAAGCAAACATTTTCTTTGCATAAAATGGCAGAATAGCCATTTTTATTACTTCCAAGTAACAGCTAAGAAAAAAAGTTCATTAATAACATAGATATAGAATGGTGTTGTCCTTAACTTTTCAAGTTGCCCTACAAAAAAAGTCTTCATACAGCTCATTGAAAATATCAAGTTGGCTCTCGACATGTAAATATGTGAACATTTTTAAAAAGAGAGGTTAAATGGTTTGAATTCAGAATGTGTTTTTTTCTTTTTAGTTCTTTTTGTTGTTTGAACAAAAACTTTATCTGTATAGCAACCCTATACAGAATTTTTCTGTGTAGTGTTTCATGGGTACAAAAAACTTCAACAGAAAACACTGGAAATGTTAAACAATACATAAAGTACTTACTGTATATACTTGAGTATAAGCCGACCCGAGTAAAAGCAGAGACCCCTAATTAATACAAAAAAAATCGAAAATCCTATGACTCGAGGATAAGCAGAAGTTGTATGTATTGTTCACAGCCCCAGTTATAGACAGAAGCCCCATGTAGTATATAGCCTGCCAGCCCCTAGAGTATAGAGCCTCACAGCCCCCTGTAGAAGTAACCTGCCAGCCCCCAGTAAAAGGTAGCCTGCCATCCCCAGTAGAAAGTATCCTGCCAGGCCCCCAGTAGATGGTAGCATGACAGCCCCCAGTTAGAAGGTAGCCTGCCGAGTCCATGTAAAGTAGCCTGCCAGTTCCCTATAGAAGGTAGCTGCCATCCCCTGTAGAAGGTAGCCTGCAGCCCCTCTAAAAGGTAGCCTGCCAGCCCCCAGTAGAAGGTAGTCTGCCCGTTAAAAAATGAAACTCATACTCACCATTCCAATGGCCCAGGCAGCTCCTCTCATCTTCATGCTGCATGTCAGAGACAGCTCCGTGGCCGCGTCTCTCTGGCTTCATGCAAGCTGCAGGTCTGCGGTGACTCACATGCGTGTGGGCTGAGCTGTGTGCACGGAGCCGTTGTGGACTTGGGGCTGGCTTGAAGAAAGAAGATGCGCAGCCATGGAACTGCCGCGACCAGCCACGCACATGAAGATAAAGATGAGCTGTCCAGGTGGTTCGGAATGGTGAGTACTGAGTTTATTTTTTTTATATACCCAAGTATAAGTGGGGATCTTTCAGCACAAAAAGAGTATATATAATCCTTCCATTAAGTTGAGCCAATTTTTTCTCTCTTATTTTTACCCATTAGAGACCAAGTATTAAGCATACCCAGAAACACAGACCATGTGGTATACACAAAGAATTCTGATAATTTACAGGTATGTTACAAATGTACTTGATCTTGAAAACAACCTACATCAATATTGAAAATCGCATACAGATATAACAACTGTCCTTTTTCCCTCAAATGCACATCACTCTGTATAGTTTCCTCTCTATTGTGACTGATCAAAGGAAAGGAAGATGGATAAACATTTTCTTGAAATGTTACTTTCTTTAAGTGTCTTTAAAACTACAAACACACTTCCCTATAAATAAAAATAAATAAATGAAATCAATATCAGCTAAAATATAACAATACTCTCTGCTCAGCCATATTTATTAACACATATAGGGGGAATTTATCATGTTTACACCAATTTCAGACACTGCAAGAAATTACAATTATTTGTGTGGTGGCACAGGCATTTCTGCCCTGTACCTGCAACTTTTTAAAAGGTTAAAATGTTTTTACGCAAAGCTACCCCTGGTCGGATACCTGGCGTAGTTCTGCCCAGCTGCACTGCCGCCCACCCAACAGATGCCTTCAAGAGGCTACGCCTCTTAAAGTATCTGCCACAATGGGGTGGGGGGTGTGGCCCTTATCATGATAAATTTCCCCATAGAGTTCTTGACTGTTCAACCTATCAATTGATCAAAACACAAGAGTGTAGCAAACCTTCGCAACACTCAAATGAAAACTACATACATAACTGCATAAACTGCAAGCCACTCAGCCACAAGTACCATTAATACATTCCTTTGAACAGAATTGTAAGGACTGTCTATATTTTACAAAACTGGTATCAAGAAAAAACAGATGTACTATCTATCTTAGCCACTACAGGTCGTTATATCTCTGTTGTTGGAATATTTTTGTCTACACCTGTAGGCTCTCTTCCCTTTAGATTTTTTTCACTACAAATAAATGTTGCATAATACCCAGAAGTCAGATTTTTGAGAGGACTGTAGCCGGGCGCGTAACTTGAGGGGGGGCGCACCGGGCCCCAGAGGTTAGGGGGCCTTAATGATGTCACTTCCCATATGAGAAGACTAGTATTATAAACACTACATTTAGTTGGAGGGCTTGGCACAGACTTTGTACTGGGCCCTTTAGCTTCCAGTTACGCCACTGACGTAGAGTGTGTGGCTCTAGCGAACACTGACAATCTAGCATTGGCATTTATGCATCAATTTAAACATAGCATTACATACAAAATCTATAGTAAAAATTGACATGAAGGTTTTTTTTATTCAGAATGTGGCATGGAGAAATTAAAGAAATTAAAAAGTTACTGCATTTCAAAATTAGAGATTAAAAGCAATACAAGATATGTGCAATTGATTGCAGTGTGTATGTTGGGTGAAGTCCGATAATAAGCTTACAACTAGTAATGAGAGGGTTGCAATTCAATATTCAGTCGCTTACTCAATTAGCTGGATTACGCAACCCGAACCCTGACGTTCATTCTTTAGGTTCAGTTTGGCAAAAAAGCGCCAAGCTGTTTCACGTGACAGCCGTGCAGCCCCTAAGTGACCACAGGCATGTCCACAGGACTGTGATTATATGTGTACAGCATATCCAGTGTTAAGGTAAAATATCATTTTAACCTATTTGTGCAGTTTTACTTACACTTCCAGTTTAGAAGTATTGCGTCATGTAAAGGTTAACTTCACTACTCTTAGGCTGGCGCCACACGTAACTTGTCTGCAACGCAAACGCAGACAAAGTTGGCCCACCGGGCGGGCCGGCCCGATCGCATTGGCGTTTCTATAGGAAGAGCCGCCGGGTTTGCGTTCTAATTTAACGCGAAACACCGGCGGTCATTCCCGATCGCCAGGCGTTTCCGCGTGCGGGCGGCGACTTGTCTGCGGTTGCGTTTGCAAGCGCAGACAAAGCGCTATGTGTGGCGCCAGCTAGGCTTATTTGCATCATACGGTACTGCATTGAAGTGCGTTGCATTATTCACTATATTCTCAAACAGTCCTTCAGGGTTTTTTGTGAGAGAAAAACACAGCAATGAATAGACATGCACGTGGCAATGATGATAATGTTCCTGGATGTTCGAGTATGATGGGTGCTGCGAGAGGTTCATGCTCTAAGTTCCTCTGCTGCAGCAGATGACATGTGTGCAGTGTACACTAGTTGCCAAAGGCCCACAAAAAGTTGAGAGAGTGTCAATTTAAATAGCAGACACTGCCTCAACTTCCATGAGATTATGTTCACAATGCTCAACCTCTGTTTAAGGTACAGAAACTTTTCACCCTCCTTCAAATAAGAAAAGTTTAGACAAAAGTCGTGGATGAGGGTATGGATGGTTGACCATCAGAAGAGACATGTGAAGGTGCTGAACATTCAATGCTGTGGAAAGAAAAATGCCGGGTGTTGGTAGACGTGAGGCTCAGTGGTAGAAGAAGCAAGGGGTTGATGATGAGGTTTTATACCCACAGGGCTGGAAGGCAGTGACTAGTTGGACAAACAAGAAGTTGTGGAAGCCGCCCAGCAGCAGCCGAGAACAAGTAATAAGGCATGAGATCGTAGCTATGTCTTCGGTGCTAAGGCCCCACCTACGACTCATGCGTTACAAAGCCATCCACACATCTGAGCACCACTTGAACACCGGCACCTGCAAATAAAACATAAGCTGCAGTGGAAAGAGGCACCATAAATGCCTGGGACAAATAACCCTCCCTTTTAGCTTTCTGATCCTGTACCATGCCTCCTGCGTGATGAAAGACTTGTCTCGCCTAAAAGGGGAGGACACTACCACGACTACTACACACCATCACCAAGTCTGAACCACACCATCTGTTTCAGCTCGAGCCCTGGTAAAGTTGGTGCTCAAACAAAAGGCTCGGACACCTTGTAGCCCTTTGAGGTAATTTGATGCATGTCTCTTGCTTTACGCATGTGCAAAACCTGCTGTGCAATGGTTCTGGCAAGCTACACAGCATTCACACCTCTGTCCGCTCGGTCCATCTGAATCGCAGAGTAAAGAACAATGCGCTGCACCCCCCATCGAGACTACTTTCCACATGCTGGAAAAGATATAATGACCAGCAGACGGAAACTGTGCAAGGAAAAAAAAAAAAAAAACTTTGATCAGATATTGCCACTAATATGGTCAGCATGATTGTCCCATCTTTTCTTGTAAAAGCTCTATGGCAATGACAAAGAAATGTAATGGTGGCCACAATGAGAAAGAAGAGGAGGAACTGGTCGGCCAGACAAACATGGCTGCAGGGTGGGGGCTGGCTTCCTGGACCAGTGTGTCAGTGGCGTGCAAAGGGGGACACACTTGGACGGAGGATGTGGAGGAGGAGTTATCAAGGCAAGGGTGAATACGCATGCAGCAGTATGGTTGTCAATGGAGGTGGCTAGGATTTAGTAGCAATGCAGAGAGGAAGAAACTTGCCCACTGAAGTCAGCTGTTTATGGCTCTGGGCAGCCTAGGCCAAATGAAGCCATATAGCTCCATGAGTGCCCACAGCAGCAAGGCGTTAACCAAGTTCCCAGATGGCCCAGTTACTCCAAACATTTTTATACAGAGACGATAGTGAATAGTATAGACAATTGGTTGATCGCCAAGAGCCCAACAGAGAACTCGCAGGTACCGGAAGGATGAGTCCTCCTCATCAATTTCTGTGAGTCGAGAAAAATATACTAATAGTTTTTAATAAATGCCTTTTCCTGAGATATAATGATCATGTACATAGGCATTTTATTTTGTTTTCACTCACACCACAGTTTGATTGTGGACAACCAACCTATTAGAAGCTCTACCCCGGCAGCAGAGAAGACATTTACAAGTTCCATCACACTACTTCACGATACAAAGAAAAATCTCGTCACAAAAAGGATTTCATATAAGTATGTGTATTTATAAAAATATAATAGGTTTTATTTGCTGTAATGTTGAGGCAATCATAAAAGTTTATTGCGATCATATTAAAATGAGCTAGCTGAGATAAAACACTATTACACATACAAAACATACATTTTAAAATAAAGGTTAGCATGATGGCAGCTGATCTGGGATGGGTCAGTTTTCTTTGTATTTGAGAACTAGCAATAACTCACAAGTTGTTTGTACTACAGTCTAAGTGATGGCCACTTAGAATGTAGTACAAATACTAGTGTCCGCTCATTATGCTCATTGCCAGAAAGCTGGTTATTTTCCATCTTTCTCATTAACTCAACTACAGCTAACAATATGCTAAACCCTAAATCTCTTGTCGTCTGTATAAACCCTATACATATTAACTCAACAGTCATCCACAGGGGTTTACTATTAGGTTATTGTTACATAGGATTTAGTTTAAAAACATAGCAGAATGGCTGCATAATGTGCATGAATCATCTGCTTGTGTTATAGTCGTCAATAGTTAATAGTGACCAGCATGCTATTAATAGGTTTCTGTCAGGTTTTAGCGATTTGGAATGTGCATTGTAATTAACAGTCATGGCAAGTTGTTGTTGTGTTTTTGAAAGATATCAAAACAAGCTCTTGTTAGATAGTGTGATGGATAAACTTGGAAAAGACAACGGCCATTCCACATATTTCACATTATCCTTTAGCTTTTAGTGTAATGTAGGAGGATGTACAAAAACTAATAGATGAGGCAGTTTGAACACACACGTAAAGGTCACTGTCTTCAATTGGATTATAGAAAAATACCATCCAATGAAGAGGTAAGATAGAGTAATTGAATGCAACGAATAACATATAGGAGTCCAGTTTAAGATTTTAACATATAAAAATGGGATAATATTCAAGTGCACCCATCTTCCAGAATCAGTTTTATCTGTTCCTTTTTCATGATCCTATGAATGGAGGATCAAATCAAAGAATCACATAAAGATCTAGTAACAATACATATCTGGGGTAACTATGAGACCAGACCCATTATTCTAAAGTAAGATGTTTGTTTTCTGCTTCAACTGATGTATGGGTGAACATTATATTTTTTAACATTTAAGTAAAATTAAAATGATATATTTCTGTAAGTTACGGTTTACTGAAAGGACACTAATTTAATCTGAAATATAATAGTATAGTCCCATCTTCTGTATTAAAGTATTATATATGGATATATCAAAACTATATAAATGGCATCTATCAGGTTTCCTCTCGGTTTCTTGATATCCAGCTTGCGTAGCAAGCTTTACGTTTACTTCTATGGAATAAAAATGCTTCCTCCTGAAATCACTGGTCAGAAGTTGCCTGTAAGGGTGTGTTTCTGTATAGTATGGGAAGATTGGGTGCTGCGGCATGGCTGACAAAGCTAATCCTGGGCCATAGTGCAGTAATCACGACAGGTGCAGGACCTCACCTCGAGGTATTATAGCAGTCAAACTGAAGAATATTCTCGCAGTGTAATACGAAAAGTGGCGGGGCTTCGCCAGCTACCAGTCCAGTCCTGAGGACACCGACATAGGTCTGGTGGTCTCCAAGTCGTACAGACACCATATGCAGATATAAAGTGGGACTTACCGACTGCTGGTCGACCTTTGAGCCTTTTCTCTTTGGGGTGTAGTCCGGTACTTGAACAGCTATCTGATACTAAAATACTGGTGCCTTTTTTTCATTTTTTTTTTGATTTGTAGTATTCTTCCATGTCGTCTTTTTCATGTAGTTGTTGAATCTGTTTAAAAGATTTAAACCCCCAATGGTAAATAGCTGTCTTGTAGTCACAATAGAATATAAAAATGTCATCCAAAGCTACAACTCTCCTTTAAAAACAAGTAAAAATCCTAGACACAGTCTTCAGTATAAAAATAAAGAAAGGAACAGTACTTTCAATTGAAGATCACCATCACCACTCCACACCCTCTGAAATGGAAGGCTCTTTATTGGCTTCCAAGCTTGGCAGTTACCCAGTCATAGCATACACGTCAGCATGTCCAAATTATCAAAATTTTGCTTTCAGAATGGAAACATACAGCCATAGGTCATATGAAGAGGGATGGCAAAGTCAATCCTGGATCACCAAGGTTAAGGAGATAGATTTTATTATTAGACATACAGGCAGTCCCTCACTTAAGAAACACTCGACTTACCAGACGACCCACAGTTACTGACGGACCCCCTACCCACTGTGACCTCTGGGGTAAAGCTTCTGGAGCTTTATTTAGTCCCAAGCGCAGCAATGTCACCTGTAGTGTTCTGTAATGAGCTTTATTGATAACCCTTAGTCTAATACAGCAAAAAATTATTTTGAAACACAATTGTACTGGGGAAATTTTTTTTTTGTCTAGATCACATAAAATATACAGTTTCGACTTCCATCACAAATTCAACTAAAAACAAACCACCGGAACTATCTTGTACGTAAACCCGGGGATGTGCCTGTACTACATACTGGGCAGGTTGCGCTGGAGTTTTGGACTTTTAAATTTTTTATATGCACATTCAATGTTTGTGAGTATTTCGATAATAAATACCTATCTCCTTAACACTTGGTGATCTGCACGATTGGCTTCTCCCTTTCATAGGTTCTAGGCTGTTTTTTTTCCATCTGAAAGCAAGATTGTTAACTCCTTCCCGACCATGTGATGTAATAGTAACGTCAATTCGGGTCCCGGTACATGTAGAGCGCTCGCGGGCCGGGATAAGTCTTTGCGCGCCAAAGGCTACTGGTAACAAACGCGATCTGGGCGGCACCGATCGCTGGGTTGTTTTACTGTTATCGCCACCGCACCTTTGCCTTTAAAAAGACGTGGGGCCTCCCCGCCCCGCCCCATACTGCGGCATGCACGGCACTCCCACCAGCTCCAAAACTCGTTGCGCTCCCTCCTCCACCCGCCCTACAACCGTCCAAGTAACGCAGCATACGCGCTCCCCCCCCCACGCCCGAACAAGAAGCTGAACTCCCTTCATCCCCTCACGCCCGAAGAGCAGCCTTCTCCGACTACCACCCTCCCTGTACGATACAAGCACGCCGTCTCCTCTCCCCATCCGCCCTCCGCTGCACGAAAGCAGCCATCCTCCCCCCCCCCCCCCCCGCCCGAAGAAACAGCCGTCCCCGCTCCCCCCCGCCCGAGGAAGCAGCCGAACTCCACGGAACCCCAACCCCCCCGCCCGAAAGAAGCAGCCATCCTCCGTTCCGCCCACTCTGCCGGCACAAGCAGCCCTCCTCCGCCTCCCCCCCCCCACCCCGAAGAGAGAAGATGTCCTCACGCTCTTCCCCCCTAGACACCGAAGAAGAAGATCTGCTCCTCCGCTCCCTCCGACCCGAAGAAGCAGCTGTCCTCCGCGGATCCCCCCCCCCCTCTCGCCCAAAACCCCACGCCCCGGTACACACCCCCCTCCTGACGGAACAAGCAACCGACAGACCCCCCCCCCCACCACCAGCCTGACGCCACAGCGGTCTACCATTAAAAGGGTAGTAAGTATAACATTACATACAGTATGTATTATCTGTGATATATATGATGATATATTCTTTGTATAATGTATAGACCGTGAATATATGAATATACAGTATATATAATATGTGTATATATCTGTGTGTATGTGTATTCGCTCTACTGTGTATATATAATGTGTACTAGCTGTGTATATGTGTTTATACATGAATCTACTGGTATAGTAAGTGTAATACTTTGATCTATGCATCTACTGGGTATATAATGGTATACTGTGTATGGTGTCTGTAGCATCTACTTGTTATATGTGTATAGTTAACTGTATTTATATGCATATCCTTGTGTATGTGGCCATTATATGTATTATACACGCATTATATTTGTATAATAAGCATATATATGTGCACATTTTGTAAATATATATGATTATATTTATTATGATGTTTTATGTATGTATATGGATACATAAATGTGGGTTGTTACTTGTTATATATAGGTGCAAGCATACCGTGTAGAAACTTTATGTGTGTAATATCAGTATAAATGTGGTGTAATTGTATAAACTGCCGGACCTGGGTGTTCTGGTGCGGGCTGAGGTTATGTTAAATGGGACTGCATATCTGGTAGGGGTGAAAATGGTATATAAAGATTTGTTACTGGGGTCGGGGAGGGGTTGTTGGCGTTGTGTGTAGATGTGTTACGGGGGGTGAGGCGGCTTGTATGTAGCTCTGTTAATGGAGGCAAGGCGTTTGTATGTCGCGGTGGTTACTGGGGGGTAGATCGGGCGGCGGTATGTAGCGGTGTAGGGGTTACTGGGTGGCTGAGACGGCGGTTATGTAGAGGTGTTAATGGGGCGAGGCAGACTGTATGTAGCCTGTGTTATAGGGCGAGGCGGCTGTATGTGCGGTGTTACAGGGGGTTTTGGGTTGAGGCTGGCGGCGGCTGTATGTAGCTGTGTTACTGGGGACGATGGCGGGGGTCACACCGGGCTGTAAGGTAGCGTGTTACTGGGGACGAGGACCGGGCCCTGTATGTAGCTGTGTTACTGGGGGGTGAGGCGGCTGTATTAGCTGTTGTTACTGGGGAGGAGGCGGCTGTATTTAGCGTGTTACTGGGGGCTAGAGGCGGCTGTAGTAGCAGTGTTACTGGTGCGACAAGAGGCAGCGTATGTAGCTGTGTTAATGGGAGCGAGGCGGCTGTATGTAGCTGTGTTTACGGGGATGAGCGTGGCGCATGGATGTAGAACACTAGGGTTAATGGGGGAGTAGCCGGTGGTCGTGCATGGAGATGGGACGGTGAGCAGAGTGGGAGGAAAGGTATGTGAGATGTGTTAATGGAGTCAGGGGCTGCATGTGATTGTGGTAATAAGATGAGGCAGATGTATGTAGCTGTTGTTACTTGTCGGGGATAGTGGATAGTTGCACAGGAGGAAGAGTATGCACGCTGCAAATAAGGGGGGGCCTCACCAGATTTGCGCACAAGGGCACCCACCAACCTTCCACCACCCTTAATCCGGCCCTGGATATTTTCGAAATATAAATAAACAGTTAAAAATCATAAAAATCCTTAAGGTAGCGCCGCGTCTGAAAATGCTCCGATCGATCCAAAATATGTAACGGTTTTTCTTCACTGGGTTAACCCCGTAAACGGAAAAAATCTGCGCGCCAAAAGTCGAAAAAGGCACCTTTTTCTGCATTAAAAAAAATTTAAAATTCTATTAAAATGATAAAAGGTCGTACCGTCCTTAAAAATGATAAAATTGTAAACTTCATCAAATCTGCAAAAACACGGCACCACCCATTGCTCCATACACAAAAGTATGAAAAAGTTAATTACGCAGAAGATGGCACAAATTCCCCCAAAAATTTTGTACAGGTGGTTTTAATTTTTAAATGTATGGCTAAACATTATAAAAACCTATACAAATTTGGTATCCCGTAATCGTACTGAACCAAAGAATACGGAGACTGTCATTTGGGGTGCACAGGGAAATCCGTAAAATCCAAGCCACAAGAATACGGCACAAAAGGCGTTTTTTTTTTACCAATTCACAGGCATTTGGAATTTTTTTCCCGCTTACCAGTACGGCCTGGAAGATTAAATACCACCAGTTTGAAGTGTAATTTGTACGCAAAAAATAAGCCACCACCATGCTCTGTACATGGAAAAATAATAAAGTTACAGATTTTTGAAGGTGGGGAGTGAAAAATGAAAATGCAAAAAACAATAAAAGGGCAACTCGGCGGGGGGGGAATGGGCGTTAAATGGCATCAAAATACTGACAGCAGTATACTATGACTGGGCGAGGTACTGCAAAGCCTGCTTGACGCAATAAGAGTCTCCATTCGAACAGCGGTGGAGAAGGGGTCTCGAGTGGTGAATGTATCTTCAATCTTCAAGTGTACTGTTCTTTCTGTATTTTATCTGAAGCCCATCTGTCATGGATTTTCCTTGTTTTGAAGGGCGAGTGAGCTGTGGTGACAATTTTTTATATGTTCTTCGCATTTGTAAAAGAGTGTGCTTTTTTACCAAATTGCTTCCTCTCAGTTCACCTTTTCGCCAGGAATATATCGGTTGTCAATTACAATACGAAATATTTGATTTTATATATATAAAATCCTCTATCATGTGTTGTGATCTTCTAGATCAGTTCACCTTCTGATAGAAAAAGAAAATCTATTTATGGACTGGGGAATTCATGCTCGGGAGGATTTCAGTGGCATTTGTCAATGGGTATTAGAGAGGGACGGAAATAGTGCCGGCATGCCATGATGGTGCAGTTTTACGGAAGAGGCCGGCTGGTGAGAGGTACTGAAATGGACAATGAAATCAAGGTGTGGTAATATCTCTATATCTTTTAAAATACTAAAATTAGGCAGCAGTATTGCTTATTTGTTGAAATCTATACAAAAGAGATCTGTACAACCAGGTTATAACAAAGGTGGTTAATAGCCAACACACAGTAATAGACTGTAATCCAAAAAAAAAATAAGAAAGTGTACAGGCAATAGTACAATTCTTATTCATTAACAGAAAGTTAAACAGCACAACATATAACAAGAAAACAAGCATTAAAAAGTAACACAATACATCCAAACAGAGTTGTTGTGTACAGAGCCATTATAAGTACTCCCTAACATATGTGAAGGGAAAGCCCTAATCTGTCCACCTTCCAGTTAAAAACACGTAGACAATGTAGGAACTTGTCAAAAGGGTGAATATACCAGATTAAAATCTATTCAAAGAGACACCAATGAGCACATCTTAGAAGAGATACACACACGATAGCCAGCATAGAAATAAAGGTTAGCTGGAAAAGAGCAACATTCCATGTGTTCTGTAGCAAACTTCAGGGGAAATTAATAAGGGTAAATCATAATGAAGTCTCTAATTGGTGAAATGAGCACCTGGGGTGCCACTTATTCTCTAATGTTCAAATAAATAATGGCTTTAATCCGCCCTAGAGAAAAGAAGTACCCTGTGGGATATAAAGATCAGGGTTTTTATAAGTTATTTTGAGATGGGAGGAAAAGTGACAGTACAAAATGAGTTATCTATGTTTCGGCAAAAAACAAACCTAAATACTGTGTTTATAATGGTTCGTATGTCAGCATAAAAAAAACAATAGTAACAGCAGTTCAGTTGTTGTCGTAAGTGATATGCCCCTGGTGTCGTAATCGAGTAGAATTTATGCCCTTAGCAGGATCCTAGTAGAGGATTAGGGATATATTGTGTCATATGTTATTGTTATAAACATTCTTTCATAAACTTCTAATCCAAAGTTGTCTGTCAAATTTTGTTTCATTCTAAATATTTGGAAATAGATTTTATATATTTCAGATAGTCTAAATCACAGCCACAATACATGTAATAAAAATTCAAGACTCTATTTCCCTCCCCTTCGTCCCTCTGTCGCTTCTCCATCCGCCCACCGCATTAAAAATTCAAAAACTAAAAAACTGTCTCCTGTTCCCTGAAATATTCCCCAGTTTATCATCCCAAACAGCCGTGTCACGGTCAGGGCAGTTTTGAGGTCATTTAACCAACAGGGCGAACCTAAAAATGTGTACCCCTCCTCTCTGCCACGTAATAAAACTGAAACTTCAACTCAGCTGCTGCAGAACCTCATAATACACACCAGAGCTGCTGCGGAACCTCATAATACACACCTGAGCTGCTGCGGAACCTCATAATACACACCTGAGCTGCTGCGGAACTTCATAATACACACCTGAGCTGCTGCGGAACCTCATAATACACACCTGAGCTGCTGCGGAACTTCATAATACACACCTGAGCTGCTGCGGAACCTCATAATACACATCACTGCTTACAATGAACCCTCTCTGCTTCTCATGTACATTTGAGATGATTAATATCATTCACATCCACACATGCAGCAAGACATATATACAGGTAGATAGATACATGCATACAGCTACAGAGACATGCATACAGCTACAGGTACATGCATAAAGATAGCCAAACATGGAGGCAAACAGACACACACTGACAGACAGATACATGCAAACAGATACAGATACACATGCAGGCAAACATATCATCACACATACCATACACTCACTATATACACATCCATACATGTAACATACCATACACTCACCATATGGATCAGTAATACACATCCATACATGTCACATACCATCACTAAACCTGTGGTGTCTGCAGCAGCCCTGGTGTCACACAGAGGAGTCTTCAGGCTTCTCCTCCTCCTCCTCTTCGTCCCGATCTCTGAGCTGCCGGATTTCAGCTGTACTGC
>WNYA01000023.1:0-58655 GCA_019512145.1 Engystomops pustulosus
GGCATCTGGTAAGTGCTCAGGACTGACCTCACCGGTATCTCCCCTTCGTCCATGCGTCAGCACATGCCCTCCGGCTTCCAGTGATATCATCCGGCGCTGCAGTGTATGACCTCACGCTCTGGCGTCGTACACTCTCAGATTGGATAATGGCTAACACTTGTGGCCGCGCAGCAATAATGAATCACGCCAGCTGCTTGTCAGAAGACATTTGGGGCCTGACATTCAGCTGCTGTTTGTTTATGAGGGACAGCGGATGTGAGAGCGTTGCCTGGCACTTAAGAGGTAACATTAACTTAAGTGATGTGGAGCCAGGACCCAGGGGGCATTTTAAAGATGTAATTTGGCAGGGAGAGGGAGGGAGGTCACTGGGGGACTGATTCTAAGGCATCATACCGGCCATTTCATTCCTGAAAGTCCATAATGTGACCTTTCATAGCTCACGTTGCGATCCGTTGTACACGTTGCCGACATAGAGTTGACTTCTTCCATGTGACATTGCATATTTAGGGATGTGCTAGGCCCACTTATGGTCCATGCAGGGCCGGCGCCAGCACTGGGCATACCCGGGCAAGTGCCAAGGCCCAGAGCTGCTGGGAGGGGCCCTCATAAGGAATCCATGGGATGAAGGAGGCTGTATCTAATGAATCCATAACGGATGAGGGAGGCTGTTTCTAATGAATCTATAGGGGATGAGGGGGGCTTTATATAAAATACCCATGAGGGGGATGTTTGCTACGATAAACTAGAGACTGGAATCTGTTTCAGTTTCTGAATTTTAAATGCTGCCATGTGAGTTCACTGCAAAGGGGCCCACTGAGGCTCTGTCACCCAGGGGCCTACTGAGACCTGGAGCCGACCCTGGGTCCATGCAACCCGGGTTATAACCACGTGGAGCCCGGGATTCACAAACCCTTCCATTTCTTTAGATTGAGCAATGTGTAGATCTACTGGGAATGTCTAGAAATTAGAGACTGTTTCGGCAAAGTTAAGACAGGTGGCAAGAATGTTATATTGGCTTTGGGTCTCTTTAGCTACAGGGACGTTGCACTACGAGTGGGACAAGCCGAGACACTATAAAAAAAATGTGGTAGTCAGTATTTGTACAGATACAGGGGGTCATTTACTAAGGGCCTGATTCGCGTTTTCCCGACGTGTTACCCGAATATTTCCGATTTGCGCCGATTTCCCCTGAATTGCCCTGGGATTTTGCCGCACGCGATCGGATTGTGGCACATCGGCGCTGGCATGCACGGGACGGAAATCGGGGTGCGTGGCCGAACGAAAACCTGACGGATTCGGAAAAACCGCGGCATTTTAAAAAAAAATGTGTCGCGGAGCTTGCACTTACCTTCACTCGGTCCGGCTTGGTGAACCCCAGCGCGTTCCGATGCTCTTCAGCGCAGCAGCGCCACCTGGTGGACGTCGGAGGAACTACCTTAATGAATCCCGGCCGGACCTGAATCCACCGCAGAGAACGCGCCCCTGGATCGCGAATGGACCGGGTAAGTAAATCTGCCCCACAGAGTTGAACTTGGGTCATTTGAGTCCAGAAGGGTCGAGGGTTTTATGGTCGTAGACCCTTCCATGTCCATTGAGTGTGTAAAGACCTTATAATCTATAATAATGGTGAACCTTTCCATCTGAGGTCAGAGCTTCAAATTCACTTCTAAATCTTCTTCTGGGTTTCTATTCTGCTGGATATTTGGGGCCATTATTAGGCTTCTAGTGGATCTTCTCTGGTGTGTTAGTCTGGTCTTGAACAGGTGTAATTACTAGAAATCCCTTAAAGTTTCATCAACTAGTTACCAGCTCCAAGAACCTGCAAACCAACCAGGGTGGTCATGATGCTGCAGAAAATATTCTGTTTTATAAAAGGGGAGTTTACCAGAGTCAAAGTTTCCCTGAAATCAATAGTGACCCACCCATGGAGAGCACAGAATGAATCTGGCCGGACACACGTGATGGCAGTATATCAGTGGCTTGGCCGCCAGCTCCGATAGCTACGCCCCTGCTTGGCCTTTATAGCACACGTGTAATAAGAAATTACGTTATATAAACCCCAATCGAGATTCTATTTCCAGACTCGCTCCTTATCTAGAAGGCGGCATTGTCTCGGAGGAACTCAGAAATAAATTCCTCCCAGTCTCCGGACTGGTTACACAGATGAAGGACCTTCTCTATATAAACAGCACGTGTGCCCCGGGGCGCTCAGCGAGCTAAATAAAGAGCTGCACATACAAGGAATTGTTGGAATGGTAATTTCACGGAAAACTTCCTAAAAAGTCCAAAAAGATTTTTTTTTTTGTCTACGGTGCCTAAAAAGACGTAGTATGAAAGTTCACAGCCCGCAGCCGACTATACCCCAATAAACATCACGTGTCCTGTCCTCCTGCCTGCCCTGTCCCTCTTGAAGGGGCGGATTAAGACTGACTTGGATATTACAGCCCCTACAAGTCTGGAATCACTTCCTACATCTGGTACTAGAATCCTTGTGCCTGTTTTCAATCTGCAGTTTCAGGACCTTCAAAGGTCCTGAAATGGCTCTTGTGTACATGTGTATTGAGAGCAGGAGCAAATGTATGAGGATTACATGGATGAAGGTCCTTCATCCATAAAATTTAGTGGGTGGTTTGGGTGGCCGTGGGCCCCCTGGAAGGCTTGGGCCCCCGGCTACTGCAGAAACCACCTATATTATAATCCACTACTGCCTTCTTGCAATGCAAATGCACAGGACGAGGGGAGAGCGATCGCATCTGTGTCTCCAGTGAAAAGCATACGATTAGTAACCAGCACCTGATGTTTTCCATGTACACAATACAAAACACCGGATGCTTGTTGCTGATCGCACACGTTCCAGTGGAGACACAGATGCAATCGGCCTGAGCCCTGCCCATGAGCGTTGGGAACGCCCCCTAAGACGCTGACCCGCTGAGTTCTGTGGTTCAGTCCATTCTTGATGTGGAGATGGCGTTAGGTTTGGGTGGGGAGACTTGCGCCATGAATTGTGGCTTTTTCAAGGCTTGTACCATGTATCAGAATGAACCTATAAATATAAGAATAATTGCAGAATCTATTGATGTGATTCATTGTAACCGGTCACATTCCATATACTAAATAATAGAAGAAGCTTCTTATTGGCTGCCAATACCTCCAGTTGTTTCTCTACATTTTACATATCCCCCAATGACCTCAACTTTCCTCTGAAAATCCCGGGACTCTGCGCTCATTCTCCATTGCCGGACACGGAGTCATCGCTCTCCATTTTATTCTTCGAAGTCGGAGAAACAATAAAGAAGGGACGTGATTTTTCCAGCACATAATAGACTACAAATAGTTGTCATGGACAAACTGACTTTATGAGGTGGTTCTGAAGACTCGGGAGGGACTGTGTTTGGTTTATTGGCTCGGGCTGAAACGCGTGAATAGAAAAATAATACTCTGCTTGACAGGATTATAAATATAAGAACATGGGGCAGGGTCTAGGTGTCTACATATGCATTACATACAGGATAGGACTGGTAAAGCAATGTGTCCCAGGGGTAACTTCAAGTTTCCTGGTCCCATTGTAAAATCTGAAACAAGGCCCCTCAACAGCCCCTCAATCCTCAGCAAGTTTAGGACCTTCATGAGGCCACCTATAGCTATGACCATACTTTGATGATTCCACTTATAGGAAACTTTGACAGGATAAGTATACGACCCCAGTGCGGTCAGTCTAATGATACTTACCCTGTTAAAGTTAGCCATTCGCCTCCAGGAGCCGTGGGTCATGTGACCTCCGGGCAGCAGGACACTGAACTTCCTGTGATGTCCCATGTTCTGCTGGCTTCTCATTACTGAATGCATGATAACCTCTCCCATATCAGTGGTTGGAAGGGCGTGCCTAGGACAAACGCATTACCCTCAAAACAACGGATATGGGAAAGGTTATGGCAAAGGGGGTGAGCAGACAGTAATGACTGCATGGCCCCCTCCATCTGCTAGAAGTCAGCAGGACATGGGACAGCACCGGAAGTTCTGAATCCTGCTGCCCGGGGTCACATAAGCCATGGCTCCTGACTACGAACAAGAAAGTGTAATATGGTAACGTTTGCTATAAGTGGCCAACCCCTTTTATACATTTAAAAGACCTTATTGACCCCCGGAAAAGTTTAAAAATCTTTTGGGTTGTGCAAAAAGAAAAATCCTGAAAAAGCATCACCTGATGATTCTTTTTTTGTGTGTAGTGTTGTCAGACCTGGTATCCAGCACCTAGCATCTAGGGAGCAGTTTTGTATCTTTGTGAGAGGGGTGTGACCTGTACAAAAAGGTGACAAGTTTATCCACCCAAAAATTTGGCAGCATGCCCTGGGCACCGCACTATCTGGTCTCCTAGAATCCAAATTTTGAAAGATGGTAGTGTGAGGTTTAAATCCTTGTGTCTCCCATGGTTACAGACTACAAACCAACCCAGTGTAGTCTGACCCTGCAGTTTTCCTTTCTTTCATCGGCTCATTACGTCTAAGTTTAATCTCATTTTGTAACGGATCTCGATTCCATTTTCTTGCCTTTCCAGTTTTAGCATTTTCAGCCGAAAATTTCCTGCTGTAACAAGTAACGAATGCAGGACTGTTTTCCTCCGGTTCATTTCTGTAAACTTATGCAGAATGGAGATCAGTTTAGCCCCTTCCTAAATTTTAGAATTTATGATACCGCCAAAAAGAACTGAAGTAGGGAGAATTTACAAGAATTGGCCATTATACACAAGAAGCTTATAGTAGGGTGATGGGAGTGTTCGATTTCCCAACATGAAATGGTATTTGAAGCATCGCACAGCTCCAGGGTATTGTTTGCCTCTCCTTGCCTATAAAAACTGGTGTTAGAAAGTCACAAATTTGAAAATGGGTGGAGCCAATTTTTTGGCATAATTGATGGCTATACCAGCTACAAGCTAGACATGTGCCTAATACTTATGCCTCAGAAATTGAATGCAATCCCCTGGCAGTACGGACGATACATGGACCCTTGCTTGAAATGCAGGTCCTATTTGCCCCCCATTGTCTATGTGGATGGCAGAAAAGAGTTGTATTCGGTCATTTATACCAACTTTGACTAGTGGCAAGGTATATGCATCTACAAGGCTTCTCTTAGTGGTCATGCAAGGAATGGGAGATTTTTAAAAATCAGCACTAAGGGAGTAGACACAGATGGAAAGGTAGGACAGACATGGACAGTGACCCCTAAAGCTAGACTCCCCCCCCCCAGCTGTGCCTACCTAATCCCCCATCCTACCCTGTGATAACACGGAGACACAGGACAAGACAAACACAGTAGAACGCGTGTACAGATATGCAGATAATGCAGTACAAAATCACAAGGTAAATGAATAGTCAGAGATCCACCGTAGACTGATAGCAAGAACTAGCAAACCGAGATATCAGAGACTAGAAAGTGATTGGAGTCAGGATTTCTGCACAATCTTAATTGGCCAATGCATTTTATAGTGTGAGGAACAGGTTTTCGTAACTTCATGAAATGCAGGATGTGCCACAAAAATATCCTAAAAACCGGCTATAAACCTGTTCCTCATACTATAAAATGCTTTGGCCAATTAAGATTGGGCAGTCTATCATCAAAAAAATTCTGATGGTAGATGTCCTTTAAGCCCAATCTGGCACAGATGTTACAAGGGCCCCAGCTGTCTTACACTTGAAGGGATTGTCCACTTTCAGCAAATAATTGATATTGCTTGTGTAAGTAAAAGTTATACAATTTCCCAATATACTTTATGTATTAATTCCTCATTGGTTGCTACATCTCTGCTTGCTGTCCTGCTATAGAAAGCTTCTATGTTTACCTCCAGCGGGTAGAAATCAGTCCCTGGTCATGTGATGGACACTCAGGTACATGAGCCATTAGTATCTAATCTAATGACTCTCTGTGATATATAACGGCTCGTGCACCTGAGTGTCCATCACATGACCAGGGGCAGATTTCTATCCACTAGAAGTAAACATAGAAGCTTTCTATAGCAGGACAGCAAGCAGAGATGTAGAAAACCTTGAGGGATAGATACAGAAAGTATATTGTGAAATTGCATAACTTTTACTTACACAAACAATATCATTTATTTGCTGAAAGTGGACGATCCCTTTAAGCCTTTATGTGCACGGACGTGTTGGGCCGCAAACAATGGGGCACGTTCTAGGTCGAGGATTCGGGTCTACCGGTGATTAACTAAGGTAGTGCGCCCGATGTCCACCAGGTGTCGCTGCTGCGCTGAAGTCCGTCGGAGTTCGCTGGAGTTCACCATCCTATTCTGGGTGCAGGTAAGTGCGTGTCAAGCAACACATTTTTTTTAAAAAAAATATGGAGGTTTTTCCGAATCCGCAGGGTTTTCCGACGGCCACGTCCTCGCGATTTCTGTCGCGTGCATGCCGGCGCCGATGTGTCACAATCCGATCGTGTGCACCAAAAACCCGGGGCAATTCGGCGCAAATGGCCCCAATGACTCCATGTTCCTTTTTTTTGCCATTTTTGTATTATCAATGTATAATCCATTGCAAAAACACGAAATGCTAAAACGGTTTGCATCTAATCAGTTTTTGTAAAAACAGAAGTCTGGGAAATGATTTCACTAGATTCTTACAACCCCTTGAAGGGTCACATAAATGTGTTATCTAGGAAGTTATCCACCAATGTGGACCACGTGACAATGACAAATGTGTGACACATCATGTGATTCTAAAACGTTGATAGTTCCAACTCTAGATTGGTATTTATTGAAGCATCTCGATAAATCTAATCACAAAGTTTCCATGAGTTGCCATCTTAGCGCTGCCTGGAGATGTTATTCATGATTGCTGGCACCACAAGCCACCAATCTATAAAATCCTTATCTTCTCTGTTACATGTTGGATGTGTGCACCTGAAAGCCTCTGGGGCCTGGCTATATCCCAATGGAGAAACATGAACCCCCCCACACACACTCCGAGATCAATGTGACGATAAGGTTTTATTTTGGAAGTTTCCAAAAATTATATTGTGGCTACATACGAATGTCTAATGTTGCATGGCCCGAAACTGGGGAAAAGTATCCAGCGAGGAGGAAATAGACGTCAATAGTTTCTATATGTCCATAAAACGTATAGTCAAAACTTTTTGGAAATGGCTACAATTTATTGTTGCCTTGATTTAGTTGTGCCTGGTGTCATTGTATATCTTATGTGTATGGGGGATAAACCCAACCTTTACCATCCGGCCCAAAACTGGATAATATACAGATGGTCCCCTACTTAAGGACACCTGACTTACGGACGACCCCTAGTTACAGACGGACCCCTCTGCCCCCTGTGACCTCCGGTGACCTCTCTGGATGTTACTATAGTCCCCGGCTGCACTGATCAGCTGTAAAGTGTCTGTAATGAAGATTTATTCATAATCCTTGGTCCAGTTACAGCAAAAAATTTTCAAACTACAATTGTCACTGGGGCGAAAAAATTTTTGTCTGGATCTACAATGATAAAATAAACAGTTCCGACTTACATACAAATTCAACTTAAGAACAAACCTATGGAACCTATCTTGTATGTAACGCGGGGACTGCCTGTAACTCAGAGAAGGTGGGAATATTTGCTGGTAAAATTATTCTAAGCCAACTCACTAATGAACATCAATTTATCCCCAGCGAAAAATCCATTTTGTGAGCGCCACTTCCTTCATATAAAAAGGTTTTATTTTCTATAACAGTTACATGTGTGGCTGCCGGTGACAATTGAGAACAACTTTAATACAATAAAACAAGGAAGGAGCGTTTTGAGCCTGATGAAGAAGCTCCGTATGAGCTCGAAACGCGTCTCCTTCTTAAATTGTCACAGGCAGCCACACACTGTAATGAAAATGAAAACATTTTTATATGAAGGAAGTGGCGCTCACAAAATGTAAAACTGTATGTTCAATACTCTGGTGCACTCTTCAGATCAGTGAGGCAAACTGCACCACGTGCATACTGGTCATGTGATGTCACACAGGTGCACGGCTTGTTATATCTCTGGTCATGTGATGTCACACAGGTGCACGGCTCGTTATATCCCTCTGAAGGTAATCAGAGCTGTGTTATATAACAAGCCATCCCATGACCAGGGATATAACGAGTTGTGCACCTGTGTGACATCACATGAACAGGAATATAACGAGTTGTGCAGCTGTGTGACATCACATGAACAGGAATATAACAAGCCGTGCACCTGTGTGACATCACATGATCAGGGATATAATGAGCCGTGCACCTGTGTGACATCACATGATCAGGGATATAATGAGCCGTGCACCTGTGTGAAATAACATGACCAGGGATATAACGAGCCGTGCACCTGTGTGACATCACATGACCAGGGATATAATGAGCCGTGCACCTGTGTGACATCACATGACCAGGGATATAACGAGCCGTGCACCTGTGTGACATCACATGACCAGGGATATAACGAGCCGTGCACCTGTGTGACATCACATGACCAGGGATATAATGAACCTTGTACCTGTGTGACATCACATGACCAGGGATATAATGAGCCATGCACCTTTTATGACATTACATGACCAGGGATATAACGAGCCATCCACCGGCTGTGACATCCACAGACAGGGATCATATGAGCCATGACCTTTGATGACATTACATTGACCAGGGATAGAACAGCCATCCACCTGGTGTGTGACACCCATGACCAGGGAATGAACGAGCCATCAAACGTGTGACAATCACTAAGGACCAGGGATATAACGAGCGATGCTGCACTGTGTGACAACATGACCAGGGAGATAACGAGCCATCCCACCTGGTGGATATCCAACATGACCAGGGATAGTAGACGATGCCGTGCACCTGTGTGACCATCCAGGGAATAGGGAAATATCAGAGCCGTGCACCTGTGTGACACACATGACTAGGGATATAACGAGCCGGCAACCTGTGTGATATCACATTACCAGGGATATAATAAACCAGCCCCCTGTGTGAATCACATGAAAAATGACACAAGAAGTGCACAATTAAGCTTCTAGAATGACAGCAAGCAGAGATCTAGAAAACTGTGGAGGATGCTAACTTTTATTACACAAACAATATCAATATTGCTGAAGTGGAAGAACCCTTCAAGTTATGTCTCTTATGGATGGAAGTGTTCGCCTGAAGAATGTGTAGATGACGCCTGTAGGAGAGCTGGAGAGGGGATTTGGTGTTGGCTCTGATATGTATATCGCCCACTATCGTTCCCATACATCGTTTTTAAGAGTCCGCCGAAATTCAAGCTACTCAAAGATCTCGTACTTTGAACCCCCTACCCCCGGACACCCGCCTTTGTCATTCCCACACACTTACCCAATCGACCCTCCTTTGTTAACCACCTCTCCCCTACATATACATTCCTTCTCAACCACCTTTCTCCACTGGCCTCCCACCCTAACAGCCACAAACCACCCCCGTTTATCTTCTTACCCGCCATTGTCCTTACTCCATCCTCCTCAACAACTGCCTCCACATCATCCCCCCTCAGGGGGGGGCCCGCTTCCCCATCTAGCCTTCCTCCCCAAGACGCCGATTATTAGCTTGATCAGACTTCGACACTCCCTATTCCAAATCGCTACTTCTCTTCTACTATTCAACTGAGGGAGGGGGGTTTGCGCCCTGGCTCTATTAACCCTCCTACTGAGACTCCAACAAACTGGCACGCCTGATTCCCATTTTTTCCCCCCCCACTATCCTCACGCTAGTCCTACACCACATTTCGATTCTATACCCAAGCATTCCCCACCTGGCGGACCTTCATGTTTCTCCGCCCCACCTCAATCTCAAATCAATTCATTGTCGTATACAGCCCTACGGGGAGGGGAGTATTATCTCCTACTCCTCCGCAACTTACAACGGCCCCTTGTCACACTTCGGGGGGGGCTCATATCCCCCACCGAGCCCTCCAATACGCATTACTCTCTCATTCGATCAAAACTCCACACCTATTGCAATTCGCTTATACGCCTCTTTTTTTAGGGAATTTCACTTCCCTCTCTCGCTCGAGTGTCCTTTACTAGCCTCTATGTCCACTGGCCATTTTCTCTGCACTGGTTTCTCATCCTGACCCCCTAACGTTGGTTCCTCTCTTGCTCGCGGGAATCACTCCGTCCGAACTCAATTAAATCTGAGTTTACTCCCTTGCATCTGTCTCTACCTATCTCCCCCTCTTAAACCCTTTCTAATCAGATACAACGCACCACTCATCCCCGCCTCTAGCCCTACGTGCCCTCCTCATGACCACAATACCGAGAGGGGAACATCGTTGCACCCCTCACCAGAGTCTCCGCTATGTCTTCCAAATGTTCTTGATTCTCACCCCCTCCCTTTCCCCCACCCGTCACTCTAAACTCGTCTCACCCTCTATATGTTCTTGAACCTCTATTTTTTCTCCACCAAACCTCAACGCTTGAACCCCCAGTCAATCCCCCCTTATCACTACCCCCACCCCACACCCTCTCAGCACCCTTCCCTCCCTCATTTATCCCTTAACCCCACATATCCACCCTTAGTACCCTCTACACACTCGAGCGGTACTTCTGCCGAAAGTAGTTCATCCGTCCCCATCCCGAACTCTTTTTTGACCCTCGATGGCGTGTTTTTCTTCCCACGACTCCCCGTCCACCCCTTTTCCTGTCGCCTTCCGCCACCTCTTTTGCTAGCCGCCGCTTCTTCTAAACTCTACTCGGTAACAGTTGACCTGCCCCCCCACCCACTGTCATCGCCCCCTTAGACACACCCTTCCCCTCCTCTGCTTACCCGTTCTCAATCACCCGACAGTACGACTCTTCTTCCCAACTATCTCCCCTCTCCCCACTCCCCGTCCAGTCGGAGGGGTTCTGCACCCTTACATAACGGAGGGTATCCGCCGTCCCTCTACCCACCAACCGCTCCTCCCCTGCCTCGCTTTCTCTCCTTCCCCATCGCCTGACCCCCATCTATCCATCACCAATCCCCCATTTCTCTACCTCTTCCCACCACGCCACATCAGCCACTCTCTCCTAATTCTCCCTCCTTCCCGTCACATTCCCCTTAGCCTCCCTTACCTCCCCCCCGCCCCTCTCGTGTCCCTTTATTTCCCCCTCCCACGCTAGCACTCTCCAATTCATTCCTGACGCCTATTTCATCCACCCCAATTCTACCTACTACCACTTCTTCTCTTCTCACCCTCCATCTCCTGCCTCCCCGCTACTCCTCAGCTGTTCCATTGCCATCACAGATCTTTCAACATATCTTGAGATTATTAGGAGGTCTCGGGATCGAGTGTCTGATACATGTTTTGGAGCAGGGAGTGAATGGGGTTAATGTGAGCCCTATAATGGGACGGGATCCCCTGTAAACATGTTGTGGACCGTGCGCCAGTGAGTGTTTTTAATTAGTGATCCACATTGGTCTTGTAGCCAGCGTGTGTAACCTTCTCGCTTTCCGTCACTCCCTCATCCGTCCTCTCGCACTCTCCTCATTTTTTTTTTTTTGCTCCAATAAAGTCAGAGTTTCATTCAGTCCACGTCTCTATTTCCCATATGAGGGGAGTCTAAAAACCATCAGACCCCAAAGGAGCCCAAAACCCAGATCCCCGCACCACCCCCCCCCCACTTCTCATCTCTCCCTCCTTTCTCTTTACGTGAGAGGCAGGAGGAGTTCAGGAAGAAAATAATCTCGCAAAAACCCAAGAAGAAAAAAAACCCACTCCCTGAGGCCCCCCAAGAGCTAGCAACCATCGGGGCCTCTGGGGGGTGGAGAGTCATGGAGGGAAACTAATTCTTCTTTCTGTGTCTCTTTGCTGCTGGGTTGGGGGCAGCCTGGGGACAGGTGAGAAGGTCCGGGTGATGTTCACACCAATGATCTGTCGTGTGCATGCGTGGGCGACCGCTGCACCAACCATTGTGAGGGAGGGAACATGACCACGTCTACAGCGATGACACCGCCGGGAGCCACGGGGAGACAGAATTCCGAGCCTGTTGCGTTAGCACTCCATGTATCGGATGTTTTAGTATAGTAATAGTATAGTTTTACTCTATAGCCCGGTATCATGTATAGCCCTGTGTCATGTATAGCCCTGTATCATGTATAGCCCTGTATTACTGTATAGCCCTGCATTACTATATAGCCCGGTATCATGTATAGCCCGGTATCATGTATAGCCCTGTATTACTGTATAGCCCTGCATTACTATATAGCCCGGTATCATGTATAGCCCGGTATCATGTATAGCCCTGTATCATGTATAGCCATGTATTACTGTATAGCCCTGTATTACTATATAGCCGGTATCATGTATAGCCGGTATCAGTAGAGCCCGGTGGTATCATGTATAGCCCGGTATCATGTATAGCCCTGTGTCATGTATAGCCCTGTATCATGTATAGCCCTGTATCATGTATATCCCTGTATTACTGTATAGCCCTGCATTACTATATAGCCCGGTATCATGTATAGCCCTGTATCATGTATAGCCCTGCATTACTATATAGCCCGGTATCATGTATAGCCCGGGTATCATGTATAGCCCGGTATCATGTATAGCCCGGTATCATGTATAGCCCTGTGTCATGTATAGCCCCATATTACTGTATAGCCCTGTATCATGTATATCCCTGTATTACTGTATAGCCCTGCATTACTATATAGCCCGGTATCATGTAAGCCTGTATCATGTAAAGCCCTGTATTACTGTATAGCCCTGCATTACTATATAGCCCGGTATCATGTATAGCCCGGTATCATGTAGCCCTGTTTAATGATAGCCCTGCATTACTATATAGCCCGGTATCATGTATAGCCCTGTATTACTATATAGCCCTGGATCATGTATAGCCCTGTATTACTATATAGCCTGGTATCATGTATAGCCCTGTATTACTGTATAGCCCTGCATTACTATATATCCCGGTATCATGTATAGCCCTGTATTACTATATAGCCCTGTATCATGTATAGCCCGGTATTACTATATAGCCCTGTATTACTGTAGCCCTGTATTACTATATAGCCCGGTATCATGTATAGCCCTGTATTACTATATAGCCCTGCATTACTGTATAGCCCGGTATTACAATATAGCCCTGCACTACTGTATAGCCCGGTATTACTATATAGCCCGGTATCATGTATGTATAGAATGTTAGTGTGTTACTCAATAGCCCGGTATCATGTATAGCCCTGTATTACTGTATACCCCCAATATTACTATATAGCTGGTTTGATGTATAGCCTGATATTACTATATAGCCCGGTATAATGTATAGCCCAATATTACTATATATCCCTGTATTACTGTATAGCCCGGTATCATGTATAACCCGGTATTACTCTATAGCTTGGTATTACTATATAGCCCAGTATCATGTATAGCCCTGTATTACTGTATAGCCTGGTATCATGTATAGCCCTGTATTACTGTATAGCCTGGTATCATGTTAGCCGGTAAATGTTATACGCCCTGATTCTATATAGCCCGGTATCATGTATAGCCTTGTATTACTGTATAGCCCTGTATGTTGTATAGCCCGGTATCATGTATAGCCCGGTATCATGTATATCCCTGTATTACTGTATAGCCCGATATTACTGTATAGCCCGGTATCATGTATAGCCCTGTATTACTATATAGCCCAGTATTACTGTATAGCCCTGTATTACTGTATAGCCCTGTATTACTATATAGCCCTGTATCATGTATAGCCCCATATTACTGTATAGCCTTGTATTACTGTATAGCCCGATATTACTGTATAGCCCGGTATCATGTATAGCCCTGTATTACTATATAGCCCAGTATTACTGTATAGCCCTGTATTATGTATAGCCCTGTATTACTGTATAGCCCGGTACATGTATAGCCCTGTTTATTACTGTGATAGCCCTGTATTACTGTATAGCCCTGTATTACTGTATAGCCCTGTATTATGTATAGCCCTGTATTACTATATAGCCCGGATCATGTATAGTATAGTAATAGTATAGTGTTACTCAATAGCCCGGTATCATGTATAGCCCTGTATTACTGTATACCCCCATATTACTATATAGCCTGGTTTGATGTATAGCCTGATATTACTATATAGCCCGGTATAATGTATAGCCCAATATTACTATATATCCCTGTATTACTGTATAGCCCGGTATCATTAAACCGGTATTACTCTATTAGCTGGTATTACTATATAGCCCAGTATCATGTATAGCCCGTATTCTGGAAGCCTGGTATCATGTATAGCCCTGTATTACTGTATAGCCTGGTATCATGTATAGCCCGGTAACATGTATAGCCCTGTATTCCTATATAGCCCGGTATCATGTATAGCCTTGTATTACTGTATAGCCCTGTATGTTGTATAGCCCGGTATCATGTATAGCCCGGTATCATGTATATCCCTTTGTATCTCGTATAGCCCGATATTAAGTTAGCCCGGGGTATCATGTATCGCCCGGGATCAGTATCTAGCCGGTATATGTATAGCCCTGTATTACTATATAACCATTATGTAGGTATAGCCCTTTATTAGTATAGCCATGTATTACTGTATAGCCCGGTATATGTTAGCCCTGTATTACTGATGCCGGTAATGTATAGCCTGTATTATGTCTGAGCCCTGTATACTATATAAGCCGATATTAATGTAGTTAGCCGGTATATGTATAGCCCTGTATTACTTATAGCCCGGATGGTATCAGTGATAAGCCCGTATTTACTGTATAGCTGTCGATGTATAGCCCAGTATCATGTATGGCCACAGTATACTGTAATAGAACGGTCTGATACCGTGTATAATTAAGCCATATGTAACGCCTATGTATTAGCCCCATATATACTGTATCAGGTAATAGCCCCCCATATACATGATAAGCCCTCTACTGTTAGCTATTACTAGAAGCCTGTATATGATGCCCCATATTACTGTATAGGCCGTTGTATTATGTATACATGTATCTGGATCTATATAGCACGCGTACATTATGTTAGCCTGTATTACTATATAGCCCGGTATCATGTAAAGCCCTGTATTACTGTATAGCCCTGTATGATGTATAGCCCAGTATCATGTATGGCCCAGTATTACTGTATAGACCTGGTATTACTGTATAGCCCTGTATATGTATAGCCCATTACTGTATAGCCCTGTATCATTGTATTAGCCCCATATTACTGTATAGCCACCATATTACTGTATAGCCCTGTATTACTATATAGCCCTGTATCATGTATAGCCCCATATTAGGATTATAGCCTGTTGTGATTACTGTATAGCCCGGTGGTTACTATATAGGTTACCGGATCGTATAGCCCTGTATTACTGTATAGCCTTGTTATCACTGCTATAGGCTGAGGATGTATATATATACATATATATATCATGGTGCTAATAGTTAGCCACAAGTGTTGACTCACAGAAAGGAGCTGCAGACTTTTACATTGTTGCAAAACTATTTGTAAACTTTTAAAGATTGTAGTTTTGATACAGCGAATGTCAGGGGGGTTTATAGGATGCGTAAACATTAACAGCATGCGGCTCATTATAGACTGATGCAGATAACACGGTAACATTGTATGTTACACGCTCCCCTATTCTACATTATTAGTACTGGGCGTCTGTATTAGATTTGGTTCCTTTGGCCTCGATGCTTCACCCCCTTTTTTAAAAGATGTTTTACAAAATATTTCAAGTAGGAAGTAAAAAATGTTGTTGCACAATGAATTGGAAATGTGGGATGTGCTCCGCTACAGGGTTTCAGTTTAGTGGATGAGATTATAACAAGTTTTGCTTTAAAGATCATTAAAAAGTAGTTTACAAACTTGGGGTTTAGTCAGAGGGAGAGAACCTTCACCTAATGTGACATCTATCCCCACACATAGCGGGTGATGGTCACTATAAGAGAACTAGAACATGGGGCCCATTCACCAGATGGACATGTGATACTTAGTTACATTGATTCTACAGGCAGCATGTTATAGAAAAGGAGGAGCTTAGGAGATCATAGTGTCCTATCTGCAGGCAGCATGTTATAGAGCAGGAGGAGTTAGGCGATCATAGTAGTTGTCCTATCTGCAGGCAGCATGTTATAGAAAAGGAGGAGCTTAGGAGATCATAGTGTCCTATCTGCAGGCAGCATGTTATAGAAAAGGAGGAGCTTAGGAGATCATAGTGTCCTATCTGCAGGCAGCATGTTATAGAAAAGGAGGAGCTTAGGAGATCATAGTGTCCTATATGCAGGCGCAGTTATAGAAAAGGAGGAGCTTAGGAGATCATAGTGTCCTATCTGCAGGCAGCATGTATAGAAAGAGGAGGAGCTTAGGAGCTTCATAGTGTCCTATCTGCAGGCAGCATGTTATAGAGCGAGGAGCTGAGCAGATTGTACAACAAGTTGTCCTATCGCAGGCCGCATGTTATAGAGCAGGAGGAGATGAGCGATTGTACATAGTGTCCTACTTGCAGGAGCATGTTATAGAGCAGGAGGAGCTGAGCAGATGTACATACTGTCCTATCTGCAGGCACCATGTTATAGAACAGCAGCGGAGTGAGCAGATTGTACATATGTCCTATCTACAGACAGCATGTTATATAGAGAGGAGGAGCTCGAGCAGACTGACATAGTGTCTATCTGCAGGCCACCATGTGTTATAGAGCGAAGGAGCTGAGCGAATTGTACATAGTGTCCTATCTACAGACAGATGGTATGGAGCAGAAGAGCTGAGTAGTTATACATAAGGTCCACCTGTGGCAGCATGTTATAGAGCAGGAGGAGCTTAGCAGATTGTACATAGTGTCCTATTTCCTGGAAATACGTTACAGAGCAGGAGGAGCTGTGTCCTATCTGCAAGAAGCAGATGGAAATATGTTATAAAGCAGGAGGAGCTGAGTAGATTGCACATAGTGTCCTATCTGCAGGCAGCATGTTATAGAGCAGGAGGAGCTGAGCAGATTGTACATAGTGTCCTATCTACAGACAGCATGGTATGGAGCAGAAGGAGCTGAGTAGATTATACATAAGGTCCTACCTGCTGGCAGCATGTTATAGAGCAGGAGGAGCTTAGCAGATTGTACAATGTGTCTATTTCCTGGAAATACGTTACAGAGCAGGAGGAGCTGTGTCCTATCTGCAAGAAGCAGATGGAAATATGTTATAAAGCAGGAGGAGCTGAGTAGATTGCACATAGTGTCCTATCTGCTGGCAGTATGTTATACAGCAGGAGGAGCTGACCAGATTGTACATAGTGTTCTATCTGCTCGCAGCATGTTATAGAGCAGGAGGAACTGAGCTGACTGTAAACAGTGTCCTATTTGCTGCAAATATGTTATAGAGCAGGAGGAGCTGAGCTGATTGTACATAGTGTCCTATCTGCAGGCAGCATGTTATAGAGCAGGAGGAGCTGAGCTGACTGTAAAGTGTCCTATTTGCTGCAAATATGTTATAGAGCAGAATGAGCTGAGGAGATTGCTCATAGTGTCCTATGTACAGGCAGCATGTTATAGAGCAGGAGCTGACAGTGATAGGTTTCCTGTAATGGGATAATAGTGGCAGATGAATGTCTGCCCACATCCCTATCTGACTAAACCTCCACTCCTCAGGACTGACAGTGACATTTCCATACATATATCAGCAGCTCTTCTTATCTGTTACACTTGTATCACTTTGGTGCGATGCCACTTTAAATTCCGACCATGTTCTGGCTGAAAGGATTTCCTCAACATCCTCCCAGGAATTTGGGTTAGTGAGCGGCCTGGGCGCGTGTAGTGCAGCGATATGATGTCATGCAGGATGTTCATGGAAGGTTACACGGGATAATGGATGTGAAATAAACAAGATGGAAGAATAATGAAAGGTTTCATTCCGCTCTGACAATCTCACAATAAACAGCTCTCATATATATGAGCGAGTACAAGTCCAAACCAGAGCCTCATTTCGGAAGGTATTTGGAAAAAGTATGGATTTACTTATCTGCGGAGGTCAGGCGCAGTTCATAAAGTACAGATTGAAACATCCCTCATATTATAAGGTGATGAAACGCGTCAGGTGACATCTATATGTAAATGTACAATAGTTCTGCAGAACTTATCCATGTAGCCCAAAGCCAACAAGAAAAGAATAGGATGTATGATATTACTAATGCACTTAAATACATAAGTGACCAAAATCACCATTCTCGATGGTAATACAGCAAACCCCTTTGAAGGGATTTACCAATGCAAAATCACCTCCAAATTCATGTGCAACTGAGCAAAGATGAGTCACTTTTTGTCTGAGATCAGTCACTTTTAGAGGCTGGATAGAGAGTATCAACTCAAATGTCCATATCTTGCATATAATCCCATGTTTTTGGTATAATATTATACCAAAATTATTAATATTATATAATAGTGTTCTACGGAACTGTCTCGCAGGGCCGTGCCCCGACTTCGGCTTCCGGCCGGCCGAAGTGGCCAGCTATGCCCAACCGTCCCTATATCTCAGCGCATGATACAGCACTCCCGGCCACATATCATTTTTTTTCAGGTCTCGGACAACCCCTTTAAGGGAACCTGTCATCACATTTTTCCCAAATACAGCCAGTGACAGGTTCCCATAGAGCCCTATTAACTAAATGCCACCCTACTTGCACATCTCCATAAAATCAACTTTATTATCTTACCTGGCCCCTTCAGAGGGGGTGTGTTTTCCTACATCAAGTACAACTACTCCTTCCCACATCCCATCTCATCATTCAGCACTTTATGTCATGTGACCAGCAGGATGTCATCTAAGGTCCTTTACCCTCTAACTATTGCAAAATCCACCCCATGTATGTATCTGATCACATGAAATCACAGCAGCATCCACAAATTTTACTTCTTCCATGTCTCCATGAAGGCATGCAGTGACTCCATGTGATTTGATACATAGATGGAGTAGACTTTGCATAAGTTAGTGGGTAAAGGACCGTAGATGACATCACCCTGGTCACATGACGTGCAGTGCTGAATGGTAAGAATGAGGCATAGGCTGGGGCTGCTGGACGTGAAGGACAAACCCTCTCTGATTCCTGATGGATCTGGCTGTATATACACATCACACACACACATACAGCATATACACACCCAATAGATGCTCGGCCCCCTGACACTTCGGAACCCATTGCATCTGCTATGGCTGCTGCCCCTGTAGTTACGCCCCTGTCTGCTATGAATGTTGGACCAAACCTTATTAATATTATTGGGTATCCCCTGCTTTTATTACTAGTAAAGAGATGTATTATGTGTTGGTGGTTGATATCCGCTCCATGTCATAAATTAGTGTTGAATGATTCTGCTCTCTTTCGGATCGGGCAGATGTTTCATATTCCGCTCATGGGGGGGGGGGGGGGGGGGGGTGTATATATTTTTTTTGTTTTTTCTTTTTTTACAAAAATTGACATCTGGTTTCCTGCATTACTGATATCATCCCGTCCTCTGTGATGTCTGATCTGATTACAGGCTTCATGGTGATACCAAACAGAACCGAAATGCAAATGTCCCATTGTAGGGTAGGGTAAGATATTTCATTAAGGACTGTTTCTAGTGTCCATTAATACCTTTTAATATGATGTATTGGTAAAGTATTAGCCCCTGTAGTATATTCATATACATACAGAGTTACTTATAAGGCAGCAGCTCAGCTTTATATGAAGTGGATGCTTACATCATGCCAGCTTAGATACAGCAGCTCAGTATATATATGGTAATATTCTATTACATTAGATACATGGGGGGGGGGTGAAAAAATACCAATTCCGCAAAAATGACAAAAACAAAGGTCTGCCATTTTCTTATGGTCTTTTGCCCAACTATATTATTGTGTCTGCACCAGTTTTTTGTGCCCATTTGCATGAAAAAAGGGTCTTTGGGGCTTGCATGTGTATTTGTTATATTCGTGCAACACAATTGTGTTGCGTTTGCATTTTGTCCAACGTGGTAGCACGTTTCTAGCTTGCACAACATTTATTACTGAAATGCACCACAATTCTGTCGCAATAGCATGAAGCCTAGTGCACCAAAAAATAAATAGATGCGACTGTTTGCACATTCTGAAAACTGACTGGATCAACTAAGATCGTGCAACACTACTAAATAATGTGGCACAACTTACACAAAGAAAGTGCAAACTAAAATGCTGAGGTAAAACCTGGGGACAGGTTGTCTTCAAGCAATTCTATGGGCTTCTTACTTAACCCTTTCACGACCCGTGACGTAATAGCACGTCACGGGTCGGCCGCGGGTGCATGGAGAGGGCTCACGGGCTGAGCCCTCTCCATAGCCGGTAAGTCTTTGCTGCATATTGCAGCAAAGGCTTACCGGTAACACCCGCGATCGGTGCTAGCACCGATCGCGGGTGTTTTCACCTCGATCGCCGCCGGCAATGCCGCCATCTTTTCGAGGATCGCCGCTCCCCGTGACGTCATCGGGGAGCGGCGATCCGTCGCCATGGTAACCTCGGGTCTCGCAAAGACCCGAGGCTACTTCGGGTTAACCCATGCATTACAATGTGCTATCAGCACATTGTAATGTATGAGTAGTAAAATCCCCATATACTGCCATACTGTAGTATGGCAGTATATGATAGGATCGTGCAGACCCCCTAGGGTAAGTGGATGCTTACATCATGCCAGCTTAGATACAGCAGCTCAGCTTTATATGAAGTGGATGCTTACATCATGGCAGCTTAGATACAGCAGCTCAGCTTTATATGAAGTGGATGCTTACATCATGCCAGCTTAGATACAGCAGCTCAGCTTTATATGAAGTGGATGCTTACATCATGCCAGCTTAGATACAGCAGCTCAGCTCTATGTATTGCAACAACTCTTATAATACTGTATGTATACCGGCTGTACATAGTAAGAGGTGATGACTCTCCAGTCATATTCACCAAAGTCTATTCTGAATGTAGTGAGAATGAAGTAAAATGACGCGTACCGATATACGTCCTCCATAGACGTCAATGGGTGCACGGCACCCTACGGGAGCGGTACGGTGCCGCACGCGTACGGCAGCGTACCGCTACGTACCCGGAAAAAGATAGGACCTGTCCTATCTTTTGCCGTAATACGGCGCCGTGCGCCATAGGTTGCTATGGAGAGGGGCGGGGGTGAGCTGCGCTCACCTCCTCCTCCTCTCCCCGTACACTGCCGTTGCCCGCTACGGTACGGGCGGGCAAAGGAAGTGTGAATATAGCCTTAGTTTGTAAAGTTAAATCACCATGTGATGCCAATCATCGTCTTCTCTCTGAGCCCTCACGGGGATGTCACAAAGCGTTTATAGTCCGCTTTTGGGCCGTTTTTAGATGTGTTTTTTACCAACTAAAAAGGTCCCAAAAACGTCCTAAAAACTCCATGTGTGACATCACCCTCATTCATCTAACCCCTCAGGGTGCAGTCACACGTTGCAGATAAAACTTTTTAAACGCATGCAGTAAACAAATGGCAGCTTAGATACAGCAGCCCAGCTCTATGTATTGCAACAACTCTTATAATACTGTATGTATACCGGCTGTACATAGTAAGAGGTGATGACTCTCCAGTCATATTCACCAAAGTCTATTCTGAATGTAGTGAGAATGAAGTAAAATGACGCGTACCGATATACGTCCTCCATAGACGTCAATGGGTGCACGGCACCCTACGGGAGCGGTACGGTGCCGCACGCGTACGGCAGCGTACCGCTACGTACCCGGAAAAAGATAGGACCTGTCCTATCTTTTGCCGTAATACGGCGCCGTGCGCCATAGGTTGCTATGGAGAGGGGCGGGGGTGAGCTGCGCTCACCTCCTCCTCCTCTCCCCGTACACTGCCGTTGCCCGCTACGGTACGGGCGGGCAAAGGAAGTGTGAATATAGCCTTAGTTTGTAAAGTTAAATCACCATGTGATGCCAATCATCGTCTTCTCTCTGAGCCCTCACGGGGATGTCACAAAGCGTTTATAGTCCGCTTTTGGGCCGTTTTTAGATGTGTTTTTTACCAACTAAAAAGGTCCCAAAAACGTCCTAAAAACTCCATGTGTGACATCACCCTCATTCATCTAACCCCTCAGGGTGCAGTCACACGTTGCAGATAAAACTTTTTAAACGCATGCAGTAAACAATATGAAGTGGATGCTTACATCATGCCAGCTTAGATACAGCAGCTCATCTCCATGTATAGTGGATGCTTACATCATGCAAGCTTATATACAGCAGCTCATCTCCATGTATAGTGGATGCTTACATCATGCCAGCTTAGATACAACAGCTAGCTCTATTTTAAGTGAAAAGGGAGGCTTAGATACAGCAGCTCATCTCCATGTATAGTGGATGCTTACATAATGGCAGCTTAGATACAGCAGCCCAGCTCTATGTATTGCAACAACTTCTATAATATTGTATGTACCGGCTGTAGATAGTAAGAAGCGATGACGCTCCAGTCATATTCATCAAAGTGAGAACACTGGATCTCTTGTAGCTGCAGATTTCTCTATAGACTCACTTGACTACATACTAATTCACTGCTGATTCTTATAGTAAAAGATTGATGATTTCCTAAGGAGAGGTGAGAAAAGTCAGACAGATTGCATTATATATTGTAGTCAGCAGAGTCAGGTTAGAGGATTTATTGCTTAAAGGGAACCTGTCACTTAAAGTAACGCGTATTAAGTAAACATACCTAATGTTATCCCCCATGCCTGAAAAGTTCCACATTTAGTTTGTAAAGTTAAATCACCATTTGATGACAATCATCGTCTTCTCTCTGAGCCCTCATTCATCTAGCCCCTGTGGGTGCGCTCACACGTCACGTTTAACGCATGCGTTTAAAAACGCATTGCAACAGCTGAAGAGACGATTTGCCTAATTAAACAAATGTTAACACATGTGTTAACATTGTGTTAACATGTGCATGAGTTAACGCAATGTTAACGCACACATTAACAATGCGTTTTGTGAATATGATTTTGAAGGAGAAAGCTGTTCCACAAATGTCATTCACCTGTTGATTTGATGTCTTTCACTTTTTAAAATAAGTCGTTCACTTGCTAAAACCAACCCAAAACTAATTGCGATGCATTTTTAACTGCAATGTGTGGCCGCACCCTTAATTGTCTTCACCAAGTCACAGTGCATGATGTAGCCTGGCTGAGTTACAACAATATTCATAGATGGAGATGATTGTCAACTTTATGAACGGATGGTGGAACTTTACAGGCATGGAGAGGAACAATATAGGGATAGTTGCGCAGCTGTGTAATAGCAGTTATCAAAGATATATTTATATTGTGAGCACATTCCCAAAGTGTTTTTTTAATAATAAATCCGGCTTTTTTAGTTCTAACTAAAACTTATTTAAATGTTATTTCAACCCTTCTCTCTTCTGCAGTGTCCCATGTCCCAGGGGTGTGTCCTGTGAAAAGGACCTTCCCCCCCACATTCCAAAAAAGCAAAAACCACCCATCTCCCTCCAAGCTTCTCCCCTCTGTACGCCATTCTAATCTGCCCCAGCATCGCCATGCAGACATGCATCCATCTGCGCGTGGGCCGCACTATGCCCGGGTATGCAAATCGCTTTTTTCCTGAGGGTGGAATGGAAACCGCTCCTCACAGGACACACCCCTGGGACACTACAGAAGAGAGAGAAGGGTAAACTTTTATATGAGTTTTTGTTGAAACCTGATTTATTAAAAAACTACTTTAAGCATCTGCTCACAATTGTTTATGGGGACACGGGGGAGATGGAAAAAATGGGGTCCTGGTGACAAGTTCCCTTTAAATAGGCAGGTTCCCTTTAAATAGCTAGATGTAAAAGGAGACGAAAGTGTTGTATAGCAACTTTCTGGTTTATTAGCACAGTGTCAATAGTGACGATGTAGCCAATAGTAATGCCACTGGTTGCTGTGGTGCCTGGATGCTTCCGAGAAGTGGTCTTGGTAAAAGCGGATCTAATGGAGCATTTTTTGTCTCCATTAAGACCTCTGGTAGAGGTTAAAGAATATATATATTAACCCCTCAGTTGGGTTCCCCATGGCAACAAAAAAAAACAAACAAAAAAACCCATAATTTTTACATTAAGTAATCCTTGAACCCAAAATTCAGGGAGGTGAAGCCTTTGGAAACACTTATGTAGCGTTTTTATTTGGGCACAGCATGTAGGTGGCTCTTTGGGGGTCCGGGCTCTTTGTGAACCATAAGAAATTGTTCCACCCAGAGATAAGCACAACACCAGGAACGAGGGAATGACATATGAAGAAAAATCTTCTATTCTTCCATTATTCTATTTCTTGCAGAAATAGTCGATTAAAAAGCACATGAAGGTCAAGCCCTCGCGTCTCACCATCTTCCAAGTTTTGCTCAATTGTGAGGGATCTCGGCCAAAACAACTCAGAAGTTTGTACTGTAAAAAAAGAAATGCTACAATTTTTGTGTGAGGCCTCATTGTTTTCTTCTGAGACCACGATGTATCATTTATGAAAGTTGCCATTGTCCAGATATTGCTATTTTGTTGAGGAGATGATCCTCCCCTCAGTTTTCTCTGATCCTGCAGAGGTTGTGCCAATGTCTGGAGAGGTTCACTATGATATTTTTAGGGGTCACGTCCGCTCATAGAGAGGGGTCAAGTTACTCCGTCTCTAGTCAGACCAAAATTATGTTAATAAAGAATGGAGAACGTTAACTTGGCTGGAAAATCCCGTGTCCAGATGTAATGAACGTCAGGTGAGAGGACAATCTGCAGGTCTCAAAGCACATTCCATATAAGTGAAGGTCACATCATGGCAAGAAATAATAATTCAAACACAATAGACACATTTTAAAGGGAACCTGTCATCAGGAGCTCTTTCTCTGGCTCCCCCACGTCCCCATAGAGAATAGTGTGCACATTGCCAAAGTGTCTTTATAATAAAACTGTCTCTTTCCGATAAAAAGAAAAGTTAGATGAAAGTTCCCTTTTCTCTCTGTGGAGCTGTGTCCCGTGGGAGTGGTCAGTGTGCAGCTTCTCCGCCCTTAGGAAACTCTGTCATGTGTCAATTTCAAATAGGAGGGAGATGGTTGTTTTTTAAAATTTGAAATAGACACATGAGTTTCCCGAGGGTGGAGTAACCGCTCCTCACTGGCCACTCCCACGGGACACAGCTCTGCGGAACTTTCATCTAACTTTTCTTTTTATCGGAAGAACACAGTTTCATTATAAAACCGCTTTGGCAATGTGCACACTATTCTCTATGGGGACAAAAGGGAAGCCAGAGAAAGAGCTCCTCATGACAGGTTTCATTTAAGTGCATAAATAACTGGCATATTCTGAAGACGCAGGCATCTTTTGCATTCCTTGTAGACTTTTACCAGTTCCATGTCAGCTCTGGCCGTATCTTCAGATTCCTTGAGTCACATCATGGATCATGGACAGCCGTACTACTGTAGACAATGAAATAAGTGTGGCTGGAAGGTTTTGGCCCCCTCTCTTGTTCCCACGACCATATTTTTAGGAGAGAGGACTAGAAAAATATGCTCCAGAATTGATGTATTACAAAGTCACCTACTGCTAGGCCAAAGCCCAAGCCTGGGCCATGGACCACCAGGTATCGAGTCACAACCAAACAAATAATCCAATACTCCCCTATAAAGGTTTCCCCTGCAGAAGTTCTCTTCTCTGTCGCAGCTCTCAGTTCTAAAGCCAGCAGGCACAATGATGTCATCACAACGTGCCTGTAGCCTTCACAGTCGTGCATATTTTGGGTAGAGAAGAGGAGGAGGCCGCTGGCGAGTGCCAGATTTCAAGGCACAATGGAGGGAGGGTGGTACTTACCTTTCCCCATTCCCCCTGCAGCAGTCCTATCCTCTGCTTTTCTCGGTGTTACAGCTATGCGCTCGGTTCTCAAGCCATATATGTCATCATATAGCGTCTCAGGAGAGAGGAGAGAACTGCTGCAGAAGGAAAGGAAATCATAAGGGGGCATTATACTATGTAGTCAATAAGGGGTGCAGTTTAGAGCATTGGGGCAATCAAATGGTGGTGATACTATGTTGGGATTAGGTGTAAGAGCGAGATAGCGATTTATTTTTCAACTGGAATCATGTCGGGGGCATCCCCACTGGTTCCTGGGAAAGATTTTGTGTGCTGCTGGTCTCTGGTTACAAAATGGCTGGAGACCACGGCTTGTACTCATAGCAATGCTGATAGTCACTCACCTTTAACATGAGGGTAAAATCACTTAGTATGATAGCACAGGGGGATTGCACATACATAGGCTAAAGGAATTACACTCATCCATAAAGTTGATTAAAATTGCTTTAAGATATGTGAATTTCAATTCTTCATAAAGTTGGGGTAAAGAGTTTTAAGATGTCTGACAGATATCTGACAGATATCTACAGTAGGATGATTGGCATTTCTGAAGCACAATTATGTGCTAAAGCATATTTAATAATCCTAATCCTCTTTACCCCAACTTTATGGAGGAGTCAATAAGCTGTCACACATAACTGTGCTAAGGAAATATCTTTCATTCATAAAGTCTATGTAACAAGATTTCGGATGATTGAATATCTTTGAGCACATGACTGTGCTATGGAAATATCGCTCACCCATAAAGTTGAGGAGGTAAAGAGGTTTATAATGATTGGGTATGTTTTAGCACATATCGGTGCTTCTGTCACAGATCCTAATCCTCTTTACCCCAACTTTATGGAGGAGTCGATAAGCTTTAACACATAACTGTACAGAGGAAGTGAATGGTAGATACAACGTATCTAACTTAATGTTAGATACAAGTCCTATTTTTTTCCCTGGGACAATAGGGGGAAACCACTAGTCCCCAAAAATGTTTGCTTGCAGCCGGTCATTGGGGGAGATCCCTGATTACAAAAAGGTTGGGCACCACTGCTATATTATTAGGAACACATTGAAGCTATCAGTATCAGTCCAGTGTATATTCATGAGAAGTAAAATAGTTTGTGTTCATGATGTGATCTGCATTGTCTAGCGACCATTATCTCTGGTCCAGTTCTCTCTATGCTGGTAGATAGACCCCTAGCTGCTGGCACTCCCTGCCCCCTCCCCTATGCTGTGACACCACGGTCAGCTTTTGTCTGTCTTGTTGCTAGCAAGATAGAATTCAGCAATGGTTCTAAAAAGTTAGGAAGGGGGAGGGGAAGATAATAAGAGCCAAAATATGTAGGAAAATAGTCAGATTAATTATAAAGTTTCTTCTTTTCAATTTTAATGTTGATATCTGCCCAGTTTGTAAATGACCATTTAAACAGACAAGATGTGAGCGGTGTCAGATCGTCGTTAAGTTTTAGAACCCCCCCCCTCCAGTCAAATGTACAATACAATACTTTTCTTATAGGGATGGAAGGGTCTTTGTGGCCCCATGGACAACCCAGCCTGGGTGCGACTATAACCCCTGCGACCATTGCAGTATGATGCTTGAATCCATCTAAATATAACATTGAAATGAATGGGAAAAACATACATCTGTTAGATTCTCAAAGTTCAATTTTCATGTTTTGGGTGGGAGGAGGTGATTAGCAGGAGAAGGCTGGAGCTGAAATCTTTACATTCCCAAAATCGACTATGAGGCTGAAATTTTGGGCGAGAAAGCAAATTTCCAGTATCCGTATAAAACATGACTAAACTTGTTTGAACCCTCCACCTGCACCCACAGTATCCCGATCTCTTGCGTCCTCCCTAATCAGCATCTCTTGTCTTGAGCTGAAGTTTATTAACTACAGAACTCGTTTTCTGGCTTTCATGTAACGCACTTGTTAGCTGGATATAACGCACGCGGCGCCCCTGTGGAATATCAGCCGTGTGAGCTCATAGCTGGAGACGTAGCCCTCAGCCGCTCTGACACTATGATGGGCCCCCTGCCAGTTATGTCGCCCCCTCTGCCCCACACCAAAACTCAAAATGGGTTCCTCCCTTTGAGCCAATCAGATACATAACGCACGATGTAGGGAGGGTGCCGGCACATGGCTCTGTGTTTCCATGTGCTCACCCAGTGGGCAGTAATTTGGTGGTATGGGTGGAATGTCACATTTGTAATGAGGTACAGGACCTCCTGGAACATGTGTCTCTCTGCGGGAGAGGAATCAGCACTTAGGATAATCACAAGCAGATCTACTAACCAACATCATAGGCTTTCCAGTCTTCTTTACTAGTCTTATATCCAAAAACTCTTGGCAGAAGTAGCCACCCTCTGGTGCGCATAGCCTCCAGCCTCCCCTGTGTTGTACCCCTGCCCCTAACCCTTACCAGTGGCATTAGGCTATGTCATAGTATAATACAGGTCCCCATACCATGGACAGCACCCATAACTATGATAACTAAGGAAATACAATAGCCAGAAGAGCTTTATCTAGTGTCTTCCTGACACTGGGCAGAACACCATGGACAAGTGTTACGTTGTATCAAGAAGTTGGCGCTTGTTGCTTGCCAAATATTTCATTGTGGGCCATGATTCTATCTTCTTAAAGGAAACTACTTACGTGCCTCACTGCTGGACTGGAAGTGCTCCTGCAAGACCCATTGGGGCACATTTACTTACCCGGTCGCGATCCAGCGGCGCGTTCTCCGACGCTTATTCGGGTTCTGCCGGGATTCACTAAGTTAGTGCGCCCAATGTCCACCAGATGTCGCTGCTTCGCTGAAGTCCACTGGAGTTCCCCTTCTATTTCTTGGTGCAGGTAAGTGCGTGTCAAGCGACACATTTTTTGTTTTAAAATTCCGCGGTTTTTCCAAATCCGTCTGGTTTTCCGATGGCCACACCCACGATTTCCATTGCATGCATGCCAGCGCTGATGCGCCACAATCCGATCGCGTGCGCCAAAAACCCGGGGCAATTCAGGGAAAAACCGGCGCAAATCCGTAATATTTGGGAAACCCGATGAAAAATACTGATTCGGGCCCTTAGTAAATGTCCCCCATTGTTGTGTTCACCCATGGATGGACTTGGCGCAAACATATGTCCATAACATAGGCACCCATCATTTATAGAGGTTGCACTATGACCCAGGGCACAAAGGTCGCATTATACTGTATCATGTGTCATAGTTTAGGTCTGTGACCTCGAGTGATTGTGACTATATAATACCGGCCATTAGACATGCATTCTCTATCTGGCGCCATTAGCCTTATTGTACTTGGCACCAGGCGTGACATTATTATATCTGGCAGCCATGGATGTTATACTTGGCATCTGACACAGCCCTGGACATAAGACTTAGCACTTTTATTTAAGGTGCAGCTATTATAGGTGATTATAGGCATGGGAATATTTTTCTAGGTGGCAGCGTTATACTTGGCAGAGTAATATGTGAGGCTGGACTGACATCCATCAGGCTTGTGACTGTAGCGGTACAGAGCAGCGAGTTAGATCTTTGATTCATTTAAAGGGGTTGTCCACTTTCTGTTCTAGAAACCATATATTCTAGAAAACCTTGGGGAATTGATTTAGAAAGTATTTTGAAAACTGGTATAACTTTCCCTTACACAATCCATAACCATATTTTGCTGAAAGAGGACAACCCCTTTAAAGGAAAGACTTTGCAGGGAAGACCTTTAAGAGCTGAGTTTCCCTGGTATATACAATTTGGCTAGAGGGGGAAACGTATAAAAACCCACGTGGCTAGTGATGTTACATTTACATATGCTCAGGATATATACTCCGGGAAGCGTATACATTGGCATATAGTGGCAGATGGAGTCTGTGCCCGGCCAGTAGACGTCATGTACTGTGCAGCAAGCTACATCTTTCCATCCTGCTGAGTGACATGTACGCTCAGCGGAGGCCATTGGAGTCTATAGGGGGCAGATGCAGCAGTACAGCTTCTTTCTGCGGCCTCCGCGTATATATCGCTCCACAGGAGGGAGGAACCCAGTGATGTCACTGTACAGAAAAGGGGGAAACACCCCAAACATTGTCAGCTACCAGAAAATATTCACTCCTCTTCCGGTATTCAGGGAGGAGAAGGCACCGGGCGACATATTCCACTATCTAAGCACTGGGATACAATGTGAGGGATACAATGGAAGGACACGCCGGGAATCCTCGATAAAACGTGTTGTCTCAGCTTGGCTCATGATATCGTCTTCAATCACTGCCATATCCGTTATTGCAACTTTAACCCATCAAAAACTGTCCACCTGCAAATGTCTGCAGGTAAAACTGGTGCTTTGCCTTCAGGGCATTGGCCACAACTAGTCTCCTTCTCATACAGTCACTAGGGCAGATGCTCCTCCAGTGTTTCAGAGAGTTTTTTGAGCTCCTTTGGTGTATTTATTATAGTGGCTTAGACAATGTGATAAATGGGGGGTCATTTTATTCGTGTCAATTTGTAACTTTTTGACTTACATGTTCCTAACTTCTTCTTGCTCCACCTAAGTTTTCAGCTCTGCCCATTATTAGATCTTGTGAAGACAGATACTGTAAGATACATCCCCCTCCGCCTCGTTAGGACACCTGTCTTCATGTCTGATAAAACCTTCTAGCCGGGTAACACTAAGCAGGTGTCGGGACTTCGGAGCCAAATTTTTTTTGTGCTAGGAGTTTATCAGAATCCATGCAGGCGGCCATTACTCATGTAGATTAAAGTTGTCAAAGCACTCAGACACGATTAGGGAGACCCCGTGAGAGCCAGACCCCCACCCAGCTCTCTCACGCCCAGGAATGGAAATAATGCAGAAAAAGCTGGCAAATCCAATCCGGTCTGAGGCTATTAATAAAGTCTTATTAATAATTCCTTCAAGGTTTAGTGTTGTCATCGCTGCATATTTTTAGCTTTAAACAGCAATGGAAAGCTACACTGGTGCAGACAGATGTGTATGTAAAGGTATAAAACATAAATATACAGAAAATAACACAATAGTTCTGATAAAGAAATGTCATGTAAGTGTGCCTCAGGTAACAGTTTGTCACTGCAGTTCCACCAGGGACTCCTTGCATCATACTTCACTATGATTCATGGACTCACGTGCATTGCAGAGCTATCAGAATGCATATAATTTGGGTGCTGTGAGCTCGCTGCACAAACGGCAGCTAATTTGCGCCCTTATTGATTCCTATTGTGCCCATTCACAGTGCAGTCAGGCACAGCGCATGCACCATGTCACCATCCCATGAAAGCGCGAATTATAGAGCAGGTCCTATTTCAGAACAAATTTGCTTGTCGGCCATATTGGCAAGCGTGAAGCGTCCACCCACCAATGCCCTGTTAGCTGCCAATGTCCACTGGTTGCGTTCTGCAAAGTGCAAACAATCGTACCAAGTGCAAGCAATTGTACCAAGTGCAAGCGTCTGTACCAAGTGCAAACCATTGTACCAAGTGCAAGCGTCTGTACCAAGTGCAAACAATTGTACCAAGTGCAAGCGTCTGTACCAAGTGCAAAGGTCTGTACCAAGTGCAAAGGTCTGTACCAAGTGCAAACAATTGTACCAAGTGCAAGCGTCTGTACCAAGTGCAAACAATTGTACCAAGTGCAAACGATTGTACCAAGTGCAAGCGTCTGTACCAAGTGCAAGCGTCTGTACCAAGTGCAAGCGTCTGTACCAAGTGCAAAGGTCGTACCAAGTGCAAAGGTCAATGTACAAGTGCGAACAAGTTAAAGTCCAGCAAACAAATGTTTACCAATGCAAACAATTGTAGCAAGTGCAAAGGTCATGTACCAGTGCAAAGTCATGCTACCCAAGTGCAAAAACAGTCCGAGGTAATTTCCAAGTGCGAAACAATGTCAGTACGGTACCAAGTGCAAAGCTGACAAGTTGCAGTCTGTACCAATGCAAGCCTGCAATGACAATCTGTCCGAGCAACGTACAGAAATGTACAATGAACATGTAACCTGCACAAGTACCAATGCAAAGGCTGACCAGCAACAATGTACGTCAACAATTGTACATGCAAAAATTACCGTCACAATTACGTGAAACCAGCAATGGCTACAAGCAAACATTTACAGTGCACGGCAAGCGACAATGTACCAAGCGAAACATTGTCCAAGTGCAAATGTCTGTACCAAGTGCAACAATGCGTACCAACGCAAACATTGTATAAACAATTGCCCAAACAATTGTAACAAACTGCATACAAGCGTAGGGGGCATCGGGGCCTGGGGGGGGGGCACGTACGAGGCCTAACGGGGCAAACTGCCTTTTTAACCCGTTTTAGGGCCGTTTTTAACAGTCTGCTTAAAGAACGGCATCGCGTTTGTTTGTACGTCGGTTTTACCCTAACATATCTTATTAAAAAACGGGTCAACAAAAGGATGTTGTTTTAAAAAAAACGCATGCATTTTTAACTGACTGCTTAAAAAGCGGCCAAAACGGTTCACAGCGCCACGTGTGGCCGCGGCCTAAGGGGGATGTTAATAGTCCCTGTGTCCTGCTGTGGATGTCCTACAGGAGAACCTAAGTGTTCTCTATTCAATCCATTGCATTTGATCAACTAAAGATGGAGCTAAGCCTTTGTGGTTCTGGCCATGATAGACTATATTTGAAATCGTGACCCTATATTACTCTGACACAAGGTGTGCATATAATAGGTCTACCTATGGACTGTCTTACATTCAACATGAAATCAGGTTTAACATTATACAATGGTAATGGGGACGAACACCAATTTCGTTAGTATGTTTTCCTCTCTAGTGGCATTAAACTGTGAAAAAAGTCTGCTACTGTAGTCCAGGTAGCTGAAGGGTCTTACATCAGCCCCAGGCAGGAAGGGCCTCGATATTCATGATACACTCCAGTCTCCATCTGGGATCCGAGCCGCGAACATAAATGTGCGCTGTTATGTGTTCCGGCTTGGTGATGTGTATACAATAGCAAAGCTTGGAAATGGTACGGGACTTGGGATTTCGAGGCGGCCCCTATAATGATGTCCATTTCCAGGCATAAACATTTCAGGAAGTGTATGGCAAAATTCCCGATAGCTTTTGCCGGCTGAAGTGTTTCTGCAAAAACAAGAAAGTTTTAGAGGTTTTGAGAGCGAGCAAGAGACCAGTTGGCTGCTCTATAGGTTACACAGCGGAGGTGTTTATGCTACCATAGACATAGAAGTGAGAGTGAGGGTAAAGTAAGATCCTGATACTCAGGGCCCCATACAGAGTGACTGCAAACAGTGAGAGTCCTGATTACTCAGCCCACAGAGTGACTGACAGAGTCCTGATTACTCCTCCCACACCACAGTGACTGACGAGTCCTGATTACAAATTTTTTTTATTAGTAGGGGTGGTTTGATAATGGGTGGTCGTAGGGGGGAACACATACAAAACTAGCATGTGGTGGATGATAATGAAAGTGAAATAAAAGATAATTAAAAGTGTTGTTGGGTGGGGTGGTTGGGTTGTGGGGTGTAGGTTGGTTGTGAGGGGAATAAGGGTTTGTATTAATAGTGATACGGAAATGGTGTATTTTATTTATTTTATGTGGTTTTTTAAATTTAAATTCCTCCCACACACATGTGATTGACAGTAACGAGTCTGATTACTCCGCCCACAACACAGTGATTGGACAGTAAGAGTCCTGGATTACCCAGCACAAAAACGTGACTGACAGTAAGAGTCCTGATACTCACCCACACACGGTGACTGACAGTGAGAGTCCTGATTACATCGCCCGCACCACATGTGACTGACAGTGAGAGTCTGATTATCCGGCCCACACACAGCGATGTGACGTGCAGAGTCCTGATTACTACGCCTGCACCACAGTGATGACAGTCGAGAGTCTGATTACATCAGCCCGCACAAGGGAACTGGACAGTGAGGTCCTGATACTCCGCCACGCCACACAGGGACTGGACAGGAGAGTCCTGATTACTCGCCCACACACAGTGAGTGACAGTGAGAGTCCTGATTACTCCGACCCACACATAGGACTGACAGGAGAGTCTGATACTCCGCCCCACACACGAGTGAGTGACAGGAGAGGCCTGATACTACCGCCACCAATAGTGACTGCCAGTGAGAGTCCGATGATCGTGCCCACAACAGGAGTGACAGTGAAGAGTCTGATTACTTGCCCACAACACAGTGGGAGATGACAGTGAGAGTCTGATTTTTTTTTTTTTTCTTTATACTCAGCCCACACACAGTCACTGACAGTGAGAGTCCTGATTAACTCCTGCTACAACAGGATTGCCAGTAAGAGTCCTGATTACTCTGCCACACACACAGTGGACGACCGTGAGAGTCCTGATTACTCCACCCACAAACAGGGAGTGAAAGTGAGAGTCCTGATTACTCTGCACCCGTGACGTGAATCATGTCTTGCCCAGTTTGACGCGTAGAGAGTCTGATTACTGCACCACACCAGTGAGTGACAGTGAGAGTCCTGATTACTCCACTCCAAACCACAGTGACTGGCCGTGAGGAGTCTCGGATTACTCAGCACACACACAGTGGCCTACGTGAGCAGTCCTGATTACCTCCCACACACAGGTGATGACAGTGAGAGTCCTGATTACCCACACCCCCCACCACAGTGATCTGACAGTGAGGTCCATGGATTATACCCCACATTGCCTGCCAGTACTCCAACAACAGTGAGTGACAGTGAGAGTCGCTGATTACTCTGCCCACACACCAGTGATGACAGTGAGAGTCTGACTGACCTTCCGCCACACGTGAGTGACAGAGAGTCCTGATACTCATGCCCACACACAGTGGATGGACAGTGAGAGTCCTGATTACTCCACACACAGTGAGTGACAGTGAGAGTCCTGATTACTCCACACACAGTGAGTGACAGTGAGAGTCCTGATTACTCTACCCACACACAGTGACTGACAGTGACGAGTCCTGATTATATCCGCCCACACAAGAGTGGACAGTGAGAGTCCTGATTATCTGCCCACACACAGTGAGTGACAGTGAGAGTCCTGATTCCCACCCACACAGTGAGTGACATAAGAGTCCTGATTACCTCTCCACACACAGTGGCTGACAGGGAGAGTCCTGATTACTCCCCACACACAGTGATTGACAGTGAGAGTCCTGATTACTCCGCCCACCACAGTCGAGGTCCTGATTACTCCTCCCACACACAGTGATTGAAAAGGGAAAGTTCTGATTACTCCTCCTACACACAGTGATTGACATTGAGAGTCTGATTACTCCTCCCACACACAGTGATTGAGAGTGAGAGTCCTGATTACTCCACCCACAACAGTGACTGACAGTGAGAGTCCTGATACTCTGCCCACACACAGTGACTGACAGTGACGAGTCCTGATTACCGCCCACTAACAGTGACTGACAGTGAGAGTCCTGATACTCTGCCCAAAGAGTGATTGACAGTGAGAGTCCTGATTACTCCACCCACACACAGTAACTGACGTGAGAGTCGTGATTACTGCACCCACACACAGTGACTGACAGTGAGAGTCCTGATTACTCGCCCACCACACAGTGATTGACATGAGAGTACTGATTACTCCGCCCACACGTGATTGACAGTAAGAGGTCTGATTACTCCGCCCCACACAGTGATTGACAGTGAGAGGTCATGATTACTCTGCCCACACAAGTAATGTGAGAGTACTGATTACTCCGCCCACACACAGTGACTGACAGTGAGAGTCTGATTCCTCTGCCCACACACAGTGACTGACAGGAGAGTCCTGACTGACCGCCCACACACACGTGACTGGACAGTGAAAGTCATGATTACTCCGCCCACACACCAGTCACTGACAGTGAGAGTCCTGATTACTCCGCCCATACAACAGGGACTGACAGTGGAGTCCTGATTACTCGCCCACACACAGTGACTGACAGCAGTCCTGATACTCCGCCCACACACAGGACGACAGTGAAAGTCCTGATGTAATCGCCCACACACGTGACTGACAGTGAAGTCGCAGAATAGTACTGATTTACCGCCCACACACAGGGATGACAGTGAGAGTCTGATTACTCAGCCCACACACAGGACTGACAGTGAGAGTCCTGAGTAACTCCAGCAACACACACAGTGACTGACAGTGAAAGTCCTGATTACTCCGCCCACACACACAGTCACTGACAGTGAGAGTCCTGATACTCCGCACTACACACAGTGAACTCACTGTGTACTCACATTGATCAAAAAGTGTGTGTGTGGAGTAATCAGGACTCGTAGCTTCCCTCATGGGAGTCAGAAGAGACTCTTCTTTTGACTAATGGATCATATCCCTACATTCTTAGACCATGAAGGTCAATTGATAATGTTCAGAAAGATTGGGAGAGAAGGAGACGGGGGCTGAAGCGTTCTCATAAATTGACTGTATGCTTTCTTTTAGTTGTTCTATCTCCCTATATTCGGACCTCACTACTAGCGCCCACTGATCAACTAAAGGCAGTCCCCGACTTAAGGACACCCGACTTACAGACGACCCCTAGTTACAGACGGACCCCTCTGCCCCCTGTGACCTCTGGTGACCTCTCTGGATGTTACTATAGTCCCAGGCTGCACTGATCAGCTGTAAGGTGTCTGTAATGAAGCTTTATTCATAATCATTGGTCCAATTACAGAAAAAAATTTCAAAGATCCAATTGTCACTGGGGCAAAAAAAAAAAGTCTGGAACTACAATTATAAAATATACAGTTCCGACTTACATACAAATTCAACTTAAGTACAAACCCAAGGAAGCTATCTTGTATGTAACCCGGTGACCCATACTGATGGAGGCCATCCCTCGCCTACCTCAAGTAGCCATCAGACTAAACAAACATATGGCGATGGATAAACCTAAAGCACATGGAATACTGCAGGACACGTGTGTAATAAGAGGGACATAGCATAACGCTGCCTGATGCTGGATACAAAGCTCCGCACTGATATAAACCACAGTCACCCTGTTCATCCAATAATACACACATTAGACCGAAAGAAAATTAGGAACCCCCGGTTTTGCACTGCTGAGGTGTCATATCAAAGACTGGAAGTGACACAGAGATTGCAGGTCGGGAATGACTGGATCCATCGCCTCCAGCGCTGTGTTCAGCACCATGGACAACACGTCACATAGCTGTACATCACATGGACCATTCACAGTTGTTGTTGCAACATTGTAGGTGGAATTATACTAAGATATACTAAGAGGCTCTGTGCATTTATATTAGATAGAGTCTTAGATCTGTGCATTTAAACTGCACTCAAAGTGCTGTAATATCTAAACAGAAGCCTGATATGGTTATTTCTCAGACATAGGGAGAGATCTCACATATCAGTGCACCATAGTTCTCCAAGACCAGCTACAAACCTGGAATATCATTTTTTTTACAGCAATACACACAAAGGTATGAATACACAGATCTCTAGGGCCAATACCTAACACTGGACACAGCTGTGTATAAAAAACTAAAGTTCTATGGCAGTGATGGCGAACCTTTTAGAGCCTGAGTGCCCAAACTTTAACCAAAGGCCACTTATTTATTGCAAAGTGCCAGCACAGCAATTTAAGCAGTACTGTAAATTCATCTACCATTGTAAGAAGATTCTGCAGGAAGATTCTTTGAGTTCTTTCTGGTGAACTTCATTCTGGTGTGATGGCCTGGGTGCCAACAGAAAGGGCTCCGAGTGCCGCCTCTGGCACACGTGCCATAGGTTCGCCACCACTGTTCTATGGTAACTTATATAGGGTGCATCATCATAATCTATCGCACTCTGTCTTATATACCTAAAGGACTTCTCAGTAATCAAATATTAAATATAATTTGGAAATATTGATGTCAGTCCGGTTGACCCTAATTGGTTAGATCACCACTGAGTAACCTGCCACCAGAGGGGAGCGGTCCTGCTACAAAGCAGCTCATAGTGGTGCGCAGGTCCTTAATGTACTCCCATACAGGGGAACACAGAGTTCTTTGTCTGATTCTGTACTAATCCAAAAGAAATTGTTGCGGTTCGCTCCATTAGATACTATAAAGCGATTTTTGCCTAAAAGCATTGGACACAAAGTTCCCTAACGCTCCATGGTAGGAGGCAGCACAGGACGGTGTGTGCAGTGACTCTCCCCACCGCTCAGGTCTATATGTCAGAGGATTACTGGGAGTATATACAGATTTATGACTTATAACCTGTCACAGTACACAGAGCACTGCACTTACCACACATCCAGAGTGACCCCTCAGGGACAGTACACCCGGAGGGCTTATTATCATAACTAATGGCTTATACAAGTAACCCAAGACGGACTAATCCCAGCGACCTACACCGGAAACCAGCGTCGCAGGGACACATCTTGTTCTGGCAGTGCGGTGTGTATCTGGAATACAGGTCAGGGGGTGTATAGTTCTGCAAAAAAAAAATTGTTTCTTTCTTGTACATAGAGAATTGGGATTTTCAGGGTAAAAAAAATAAGATATGTAAATTTTGGGTGGCTTTTTCTCAGAGCTGAGGGTTATTAAAGAGGACCTGTCATCAGCTCCACCAACTCTTTGCATCAATGAACATTCGCTGCTCCAATGATTGGATATTTTCTTTCACTTCTACCATTACTGGGCAATCGTTAATTTTGCCACCCGGTATGATTATTAATCTCTACCGGCAAGTGGGTGGTCCTGTGTTGGAGAAGACACCCTGGTACCTCCCCCTTGACAGTAAAGAACCTAATTGGCACCTTGGTTGCTTCAATTAAAGCCTAAAACTTTAGAGGGCCGACATCAGATACTCAATATAATTTTAGGGGTTGTAACCAAATTTGACCGCGATCAGTGAGGGTTCGAATGCCGAGACCTCCACCGATCACGTGAACAGGATTTCCCAGTGATCTCAAGAACAGGGGCCCCATTCTCACTAGTGGGGGGAGCAACAGGCATCCCATTCAATAATATAGGGGATAACATGCTGATTTATGGGGGTCCAACTGCTCAGACCCCCACCAATCACTTGAATAGGCCCCCCAGCGATCTGGAGAATGAAGATCCCATTGATCTCACTTATTGATGGAGGGAGAGGTTGAGCATGTGTCCTGCCGCAGAGTACTGGGGTGATGGAGGGCAGAGTGCTGGGGTATTTCGGGCACCCCCTTCCACAGGGAGTCCTGGGGATAGGCACCTATTAGTGAAAATGGGACTCCAGCAGTCCAACCCTCACCAGTCAACTTTGATGGGTACATATTTTGTGCTTGGGCCCGGTAGCTTTAGACTACACTTCTACCTAAGGACGTGTTCACATGGCAGATAAATACTGTATGTATTCTGTAGCCAGTCTAAGAAAACACTCAGCCTCAGGTTCCCCTGCAGATTTTCTACATATGAAAAACCAGCCGTCTAAACATGTCCTAAGAGTCCTAGACATAAGGTCCTCTAAGGTCCAACACAACATCGGAGGCTTTGATCAATCAGATCCTCGTGTCCCCCACCAGGACACAGCCCCTACTCTTGTATATAACATACATACCGCTCCGTCAGCTATTACAGATGGCTCTGTCTGCTCTATATGTTTAATCCTCATCCTTTCCTTTTTCCTAAATCCCCTGTCCTCAAATTCCCCGTCCTGGGATGTAAGTGCTGGTGGTGAGTGTCTGTCAGAGCTGTATTCATTCATTATATAGCCTGTATTATACATATATGCTAAAGGGACTCTGCCACCAGATTGTACCCCAATAAACTACCACCCCCTCAGGTAGGCAATGAAATCTCACCTATTTACCTCTAAAAAAAACTCCTCCTAGGTCATGTGATAATGAGCAAAGAAGAGTCAGATTTACCTAAGATGAGTCACAGCAGGGGAAATACCACTCCAGACGCTCTTATCTTTAGTGTTTATAGCACCTAGAAACATGTTGCTTGTGCCATATTAAAGATAAGAATCTCATCTTTCAGAACATATCAGACTTGTGGTTCTGTGATCTACAGAACATTTCCTTACCCGTCCCGAGCACGATCCCCCAGAATGTCCGACGATAATGAACTCTGCCGCGATTCACTTAGATCATGGCCCAGATTTCCTGAATGTGTCGCTTCCCCGATCAGGTCCGCCGGAGTTCACCATCTTCCTCTTGGTGCATGTAAGTGCATGGCTTGCGACACGATTTTTAAGTTAAATCCTGCGGTTTGTCCGGATCGTCTGACGGCATGCCCCCCGATTGCAACAAAATACAATCTCGTGCAACACAATCCCCTTTTAAATGCGGAGCAAATTGGAAAACGACGGAATATCCGATGTTTGTGTGATTCGGGTCTGAATGATGATATATGTATCTTTAATATGACAACAGAACCATGTTACTAGGTTGCATAGAAGCAAAGATAGTGGCATCTGAAGTGACACTCCAACCTGAAACCTCTAAACATGACTAATCTCAGGCAAAAGATATCTCTTCTCTGCTCAATTTCACATGACTGTGGGAGATATTTTTTATAGCTTTATGGGTGAGATGATTTCACATATAATAGTGGAAGCTGAATGACAGCGATCACCACTATGGTCACTGCCGTGATCTCTATTATCTATGCAAATAGTTTCTTTAGTTTTAACAGCAAACTATCTTTTATACCTTGTTCTTGTCAGGGGTGTTACTTGTCATCTACAGGCCCCGGAACCATCAGGGGTCTCTTCTCCATATAAGGGGCTAGCCCCTGGTCTGGCCTGGTTTAGATTTTCCATTGGGGTCCAGCATCTTCCCTATATTTCGCACTCCTCTGTCTCCTCTGGCTGTAGATACTGATTGTGATCTCTCATCTTGTCCCCGGCACACATCCAGCATCATTCCACAGCTGGAGACATAACCCTAAACATCCACAATAGTAACGTAAGATCAGAGCTCAGCCTAAATCCAGTGTCTCTAATGAGATGGTAATGCTCCTAGGACCCCTTCCTGCTGCCATGTGAGGACACCACCGCTTATTATCTGCTTCTTCTCTACTTATTGTTCCACTGCATCATTACATTTCAGATCCCTACTTAATGAATGTTGAAAGATTTCATCTCTGAAGGAACAAGTACTTAGACCTCTTTACATTTTTAACTATTTGTTTCATTGCAGCCAATTGGTAAGATCAAAAAAGTTCTTTTTTTTACCTCTTGACAGAAAAAAACAGAAATGCGGATAGTTTTGCTAATTTATTAACCCCTTACTGACGGATGACGTGTCTGTGCGTAAAGCGTCGGCTCCCGCTGTTTGGAGGGGGCTCACAGGCTGAGCCCTCTCCATGCAAGGTTGGCATCTGCTGCATTTTGCAGCAAACACCCACTGGTAACAACTGCGGTCAGTGCTGGCATCGATCGCAGGTGCTAATCCTCTAAATGTCCCCGGTACTGCTGCCAGAGGCATTTAAATCCTGGCAGAGACTTCACAGGACCTGAGGAAGTTCTACGTTTGTTGCTCAAATTGTTGTTTGTATTTTGAATATATAAACAAAATTTTAAAGGTCAAAAGGTCCTTTAAAAGATCCATGGGGATCTTAAAAATAGTATAAAATAAGTAAAAAAGATAAAAAAAATGTAATTGACAAAACATAAGAATTTTTTTTTGAACAGGAGGTTTTAAGTTTCGTAAATGTATGAAAACATTATAAAATCTTCATAAATTTGGTCAAGTTGAGTCAATGGCTATAAGTCTCCCAATGCCTACAGGGCAGACTTAATTAGCAAAATTCATGCTGGTTGGAATTCGAGGAGTTGGTATTGACTTGGGAATAATGATATGTATGAAAAAATTCTCTTTTACATATGATATTAGTATTTTACCTGGTGGAAACACTGGCGATGGAGGTTTGCCTCACACATGCGTGGATGTCATTTTATGTTTCCTTACGGCGCATGCGTTGAGAGAGATGATCCTGCATGCGTGATAACTTTTCCATTCGTGAGCTAAAGACATGTGTTTCCTATTGGATGTATATGCTTCAATATGGAGGTTACGATTGTGTTGTTCTCTGTAAAGAGGACTCTGTAGGGGTGTGAGTATATGTTAATATGTTTGCCATAGGATTGTTAGCCATGACTAATAGCTTGCTAAATGCTCGAAACGCGTAGGACGGCCTTTTGGTCGCCATGTACTGCATGTAACTTTTATGATGATGAAAGTATAATTATACAGAAATATTTTTAACTTTTTGCATCTGGTGCGGAAAGGCAAGATTTTTGTTTGCTGCCCGGTGCTGGATCACTATAGTTCGAGGGGGGCAATCTGCACTCCTGCAATCACTACATACGAGCTGACAAACATTTTGTATTGTTGTTCTAAGAACCTGTAGAACTCCTGCTGTACCCTGACACTGGGGCGATAATGGGGCACATTTACTTACCCGGTCCAGTCGCGATCCCGCGGCCCGTTGTCCGACGAGGATTCGGGTCGGGAGTCACTAAGATCGTGTACCCGTTATCCTGCATGTGTCGCTGCTGTGCCGAGGTCCGCCGGAGTTCACCATCCTCTTCCTGGTGCATGTGAGTGCTGACCTTGCGACACAATTCTTTTTTTAAATTCCGCGGTTTGTCCGAATCCGTGGGGTTGTCCGACAGCCACGCCCCCAATTTCTGTCGGGTGAAGGCCGGCGCCGATGCGCCACAATTGGATCGCGTGCGGCAAAACCCGGGGCAATTCAGCGCAAATCAGAAATATTCGGGAAAACCCAACAGAATCACCCTTAGTAAATGTGCCCCAATGTTTTTTATTGTGTGTGTGTGGGGGGGGGGGTGAATATTTTTTTAATACACTTCATTAACACATTCTGCTTAACATGTAAAAAAAAAAGACAAGCTTCTCTCTCCCATAAAGATGGGGATTTCAGCTTGACCTTTGAAAATGATGCTCATAGCATACTACAGCCAGGGAGAGAACAGAAAGGGTTAACTCTCACAGCTGTGTAACAAACAGGAGAGGAAATAGATACAGTTCTACCATGGCAACAGAGGAGTAACATTGTATTTAATGGACCCCTTGCAGTGTGTTCTTTACAAACTAAGGCTACATTCACACGATGTCTGCCCCTCTCCATAGCAATATATGGAGCACAGTGGCGTATTCCGGCTACGGAACGGTACGGTGCCGCACAAATCTCCTAGCCAATCAGTGTTAGGTTTACTTTCTCAAAAGATTACTGGGCCTGATCTGTGAGAGGAGGAGCACCGGTGGCACATGGGACTGATGTGGCGACTGGGACTGGTAGTCAGTACTACAGCCACTGCCACTGCGCCGGCAAGGACAGCAGCTGGGCTAGAATATAAGTAGGAGATAGTTTAAAATAACCAATCTTAATGTCTGACATCTTACAGCTATAAATGGTCGTATCGGAATGACCCTTTTACTTAATGCAACAGTATTGTTTTGTGGCAGTTTGCAACAATCTATTATTCAAAGGAAACCTGTTATCAGAAGTTAGCCTAATAAACCACTACCAGTATGTTGTCAAGCTTCTTTCTGGACGATGCTTCTTTCATGATCCATTTTGGTGGCATCATCCAGAAAATCAACTTTGAAGTGAGATGTAAGTAAGACGTATAAAGTCAGGGAGGCGGAGAGTTTATCACTGAAGTTAAACTCTCCCTCCGTCGAAATACCTTCTCCTATGTGATTGACATCATGCCCTGGACTTTAGGAGATGGCGCAGGACCATCAATAATAGTGAAGGAGACATTCATGGTAAAGCTTGACTTCAGTGTTAAATGCTCCGCCTCCTTGACTTCATAAAACCAATTTACATCTCATTTCAAAGTTGATTTTCTGGATGAGGCCACCACACTAGGCCATGAAAGAACATACCGCTAGTGGTTTATTAGGCCAATGTCTGATGACAGGTTCCCTTTAAAACCAAAAGTTAGTGGAGCTACAGAAAGTTGCTTAGACTGGAAAATAACCAACTGGACATCAGTTCATGGTTACATTGTATCTCTCCGACAGTATGAAATATAAGCTAATATGGTATTGAGTGCAATGTTTCTGTGCCGGAACCATTCTTTCTGAGCACCATAAGAGTTAATCCTGCGTCCTTCCTTTCTGGACACACACCCAGACTTGGTTATACATCACAATACTGTACTGTGAGTATCTGCTTAGCATCAGAACTGGAAGCATGGTGAAGGACCCAGGGGGGTGTTTGGACTCAGATCTAGCAAACCAGGAATGTACTGGACCTAGCCAAGTTCTGTCTGCTTCTCCTCAATGTCACAAAATGCTGAAGAACCTGAGACTTTATGGTGACCATGTGGGCGGACAAGACTTGGATGAAGGCCTATTAAATAGGTGGCCTACAGCGTTGTGTCATGGCTATGAGAAATATGTCATTGCTACATCTGTGGGTGGGCTGCTCTGACCCTCCAGTTAGGCAACGTGCTAAAAGACAGCCAAGGATTTTCGACATTTCTGTCCCTGAGGTTGCAATAAAATGACAAATGTAAAACAACCCTCCCCACCCATTTCATAGCTGTGATTCACTGCCCTCCAGCCTGAGCTGACCATCTGATGGAGATTATGCTGCACTAATTCCATAATTTGGGATGGTCAAACCTATCCATATACATATTGAAGGCTTGTCAGACCAGAAGGTCTTGTGGCTGGAGGACCATGCGGCTACTTTGCTCTTCGGAGAGAAGCAACAGACATGTAAAGAGATGTCTTCCATTGACTTCACTTCTCCATATTCAGGACATATAAGGATCAGGAGAGATCGATTATAGCCAAATGTCTAAGTATTTCATGTGTATGACCAGAGAAAGGCAGATCACTGTGTGGATGGGTCAATCTACCGTCTAATATGACCCAATCTCAACACGTGTCAGGCTGCCAAGAGACATTGGGGGTCATTTACTAAGGGCCCGATTCGCGGTTTCCCGACGTGTTACCCGAATATTTCCGTTTTGCGCCGATTTCCCCTGAATTGCCCCGGGATTTTGCCACACGCGATCAGATTGTGGCGCATCAGCGCTGGCATGCACGCAACGGAATTCGGGGGCATTGCCGAACGAAAACCCGTCGGATTCGGAAAAACCGCCGCATTTAAAAAAAGAAAAGTGTCGCGGAGCTTGCACTTACCTTCACCAGGTATAGGCCGGTGAACTTGAGTGCGTTCCGATGCTCTTCAGCGCAGCAGCACCACCTGGTGGACGGCAGAGGAACTGCCTTAATGAATCCCGGCCGAACCCGAATCCACCGCAGAGAACGCGCCGCTGGATCGCGAATGGACAGGGTAAGTAAATCTGCCCCATTGATTTATAATTCTATCCTATGGTAATGTCCTTCCGCTCAACAACCTTGAAGACCAAGTGAGTAGGGAACCAAAAATATCTCGTATGTGCTCTACTTTAAGTTACTCACACCTGGTTCAATGAGAGATTCCCACTCTTACCATGATATACATATACATTGTTTTGGTAAATAGCCAAATACAAGAGGATACAGGAGATTTCCAACTCTACCCGTAGTGATGGAGAGGTCAACAATCTAGATGCCACGTGAGGAACTATTACACCAAGCCAGTACAGGAAATATCCAAAAAGCTATATGTGATGAACATACAGGTATAAGGGAGATTTACAGGCCAGATATTATCCTGTTCATGAGGCCACCCATATCCCTCACCTCCCCCCAGCCTCAGCTTAATTGGCCTAATTGAGGTAGGTTGTTTACGATCACTCCAGGAGGTGCAGCTTCAAAGGACCTCTGCATCTGAATCGTCTCCATGCATCCCCCCAATTCTCAAACAGACAAAGAGCCATAAAAACTCTTAAACCCATAGGTTGAATAGTTTAATTTGCCAATCAAATGATGGAGATAGCGGGAGAAGAACGATGGGGTGAAGGCGATCACAGGTGATCAATATATAATCCTAGTGAATAGTTTGGAAAACTAGTGATGTAGTCAAAAGTGAACCGATTCTGACATTTTTCTTCCATTTTTTTGAGACCGTTAGTGCTCATGTAAATTTAGTGTCCCATTAGATGACTTGAGGACCTATTGTTAACGTAAGGCTATGCAAACAGAGCCGATATTTACAACCTCATATACCCAGTCAACCCTGAATATTATATTCAGCAACATCTCCGCCGTGGAGGAAATATCACAAATGGGTCACATGTGAATTCCATCAATAAATACTGACCTACCTTTTCTCTCTTTGCAGTTCTTTGTCCTCTACTATGTAAAAATGGAGGTATATGCATTAAAAAGGACAAGTGCCTCTGCCCGCCAAGCTTCACAGGGAAGTTCTGCGAGACTCCTTTATCCGGCAGAGGAGGCGTCGCTGCGTTAACGATCAGGAACACCAGTGCGGATCAGAGCCTGATGAAGTCTGTGTACACGTTACCGCTGTCCAACCATCAGCCAGAGAAAGACGGTAGGGTACAATACTGTTTTGCCAGACTAAGCATGATAAATTGTGTGACTTAATAGACTAAAATATACATAGATAAGACAACTGGCAGTAGCAGGAGCCTCTAAAGTGGAGGTCCCCGATAGATCCATATAAACGGACCGCTAATGTTCATGCTCAATCGGTGCTCCAGTAACTTCTATGGGACTTGCGAGTCAGTAAAAAGTACTGCCAATCGGGTAGCTCTGTGTATAATTTGGACAACCCCTTTCACCTGGTCAACCATCCTATGTTCTTTCTCTTCCAACAGGAGGGACACCTATTGTTAACGTCCACGTACAACACCCTCCAGAGGCTTCTGTGAACATCCACCAAGTAGAGCGTGTAGATGGTCGTCATGGACATGCAAATTCCAACCATAGGGACGTCTCCGACCACCAGGAGAACCGGGTCCCGGTGTACAGAATACAAGCTCAAAGCAGCCCCCGAATCAATGGCTACACTGAAAACTCTGGCTACGGGTACTGCTTCAGACGACTTGAAAACGGTCAGGTACGAAGAGTTAAAAGCTTAGGATACTAGATCCTTATAGTCTACCACTATCTTCTTTAGAGTAAACCACATGTATAGCATGAAAGTCAGACATAAAGGACCCTGTGATATGTTTATCTACAATATAAATCCTTGTCATCCAGACTTTACACCACGACTAAACGTCTTATGTCTTACGTGTTTCCAAGGTAAACAAAACACAAACTATTTGTCAAAGCCAAATGTAGGTAACAGAACACCAAGAAAACGTAAAAACCCAAAAAAAAATCTTAATAGAATCCAGTCACACTGAGCGTAACTGGAAATCAAAGCCTCTCTTACACAATCTGAACGTTTTTACGTTCTCCTTATCGGTCCCGACACCAAATATAGACATTGAAGAGCTGCGAGCACATGGCTTCAATCAGACCCTGCAGGTGCAATCACTTTGGCTTCTTGCCCAAAATCTCATCTGGTTCCCGAGAGGAGAGCGAGATCCACGCTTCATTGCATTCGTGAAAGTTCATACTTCTAGAAGAGGCTACGCAATGTAGGCTGACATAAAATGGAGATCTGAGCTGGTCGTAGACACATAGTAGGTTCTTCTCTCTTCGATTCAAGTTTATGAAGGGACAGAGGACCATCAGGGCATTCCGAAAGTGAGACAAACAGTGGTTTTGCACTGGTGTGCTTCTTCGGACTCCCTCTCGTGTAGCGCGAAATGGCCTTTGCTCTCACTTGTGGAATGGTGTGATGGTCCTCCAGACCCTACGCAGCATGTTTATTAGTGAGTGTTCAGCTGCTAACGCAAGAGCAGAACCCAGTCTACTAAAGGTCTACCCCCTGAAATCCAAAGAAAAACCCCTGAAGAAGGTTGACACCAGGCAGTAGCCACTCGCCTTCTGCCATGTTTAAGAGCTGGTCATAGACATTGCGAGTTTATTGGACAGGAATAGATAATTGTTCCCATGATACCCCCCAAGATCCTATAAGACTGCACCTTACAATTTTGTATTAGGGTTCTTTCTGTTGGTGGAAACCACATTTGCATGGTTTCTTTTACCCATGGAGTATTGTTTGAGAATAGTCCTGCATACACCGGTTCCATCTCTTCAATGAGAAGCAGAACCCTCTGAGATACGATGTAGCACAGTGTTGGTGGACCCACTCTACCATGAAAGCAGCTTGGCTTAAGATTACTTCCAAGGTTGTTGTCTAAGTGTGTTTGCTTTTCACCCTTTGACCCTGAACTTCACTGAAAGGAAGCACCAGGTCCCTACCTCAGTCCTATTTTAGTAGTTGGACAAGAGACACCAGTTTCAAAGACAGAAGGGACAGGAGGTTATCAGAACAAATTACTGTAGACCTTTACTGAAAAACACTAGTGCACTCAGGCAACTTCCCATGAGGTAAGTTGCCCTAGACTTGGTGGCTGGGGATTGGCTGGGGCAGAGTGTAGGTGCACATGCTGACCTCTAAGAGAGAACTCAGTAGCATGGCGTTAGTCATCGGGGTGATGTAAGTTGCGACTCCTGCTGTCGGCGCCATATTAGGCCCCATATCCAGCCAATTAGCACCCTGCTGATGATGCAGCTGTCTCTTTCCTTCTGGAGGAGTTCTTGGCTTTCATTCTTTTGGAGAACAACTGATTTATGTGCTCTACACCATTAAGTTCAACAAAGAATAAGTGGCCATTTTCCCTATCACAACTGTTCATCGTCATTTGTCCAGGCCAAGAAAAATCTGACAACCACAGATGAAAGTCCGGAAAAAGTCCATCTAGGCCAATCAGATATCTGTCAGATGTCAGTCTTGGAAGTGATCACTGACTTAGAAAGTTCAGCTAATGGTGAGCCAAATCTATCAGATTCACTGTGGTTGACTTTCATCGAGTGCCTGTGGCCTTCCTTCATGACAGTTTAAGTGGTGTAGTCTTGGCCGATGAGTTGGCGTCATCTTCGCGAGGATTCTGAATGACGATTAAAGTTGTATGATTAATGGGAAAAATGAAGAACGTTTTCCAAATGATGACTACACTATCTCCTGGGGTCTTATCAAGAAGCTTTCTCTCCTGGAGTGACAAAACATTGCAATCTTTCGGAAATCACATAAATGAAGCTGCTTGACGGAGAACAATCCTACTGTTATACTATTGGGAGGGAAATAAGACTAGTGAACACTTGGCCCAACTTATGTCCTTATGCAAAAAACATCTGCGCTTCCTTCTTATTAACTCAGATTTATTTTTGTATTAAAGTGCGGTTCACCGTTCCCTGGCCTGAGAACTCAGGAGATCTGCTGTAGGGGGTCCGGAGTGGCCTGGGGGGTCCATGACTGTACACCATGCCCTGCCCTCAATGGTAAGTTTTTGCTTCTTCTCAAAAGCCAGTGAAAGTTTATTTCATTTCATTTAAAATCTCAATGCAAAACATTCCAGTTAATGGGGAAACCCAACCCTAGAACACAAGCACATCACAACAATGCAACACATGTTAATAATGCTGCCATTGCAGGAAACCTACCATGTGATTTGATGCATTATGGAAACATACCTTGAGAATGATGCAGCTACACTGATGCAGGAAAATATCTTGGCTAATCCCTGAGCTGAGTGGTTTTGCTGATATAACAATTATACAATTATGATAATGAAGCTCTGTTGCTCCTATGGCTGCTTCGGCACTTCTCCTAGCACTTGAGTTATTCACTGCAGGTTAGGATGATGTTATCCCTGGGTTGTGCCAGAAGCCAGAATAATCAATTGCTGCACCATCCCCCAGCTGCTGTGTATGAGTGATCCAGCTGAGGTTGATTAGTCATGTCTTGACTAACCTCCATGTCTAATGAAAAGCTCCGTATGTAACGTATTTATATAGGCAGCCATGCTGACCCAGCTTCCCCATGGTCCTGAATGTTACAAATGTTTTTTCAGCAAAACCACTCAACTCAACCAAGATATGATCCTGCATCAGTGTAGCTACAGCATTCTCAAGGTATGTTTGCTTCATAATGCATCAAATCACATGGTAGGTTTCCTTTAAACAAAGATCCATCATCTGGCAGGGTCCCTATAGTGTAGACAACAGTACTTCTTACCATGATTCAGGACAGGTTCATACTTGAATCTAAGTCTACTGGGATTATGCACTTTATGAATAGGCAAGAATCCACCCTGACAAGGGCAGTGCCAATTACTATACCTTGTCTAGTGTGACACCCACACCACCCTGACACGTTTCATCCTCCTGGACTCTTCAGAGAGAGAAGGTGCCGGAAAACAGACTTGGCGGAAGGTATCTACACAAAGATTGGCTCCAAAGGATATTAACTGGCCCACAGTTTCTAATAACCTCCTATGGTCTAGAAGCCAGGTTCTTACACATCCACAGTGATGCAGCATGTTGCTTGGCACCAAACTAGATGTGCCTGGATGCTGACCATATGGTGTAGGGGAGCAGAGAGCAGGGTTTCTTTTGACTCTGCTCAGCGCGGTCTTTCAAATTGCAAGTTGTGTCTTTCGTTTTGATAAGTTGGCAGAAGATCCTGAAATATGGACTTGAAATAAGCACTTTTTGAGGCTTGGAAAAAAATGTTGCATTACTGGATTGGCAACTCCCTTACAACCGTGAGGGAATGTAAGACTAGGGTTAATAACATAGTCAGACTACAAAATGGGGTCTCTCTGAAAAATAAAAATTTACTAAATTGAATTGAAGTAATTTTAGGGGGGACTGGACACCCCAGGATTACCTAGGACACTGTTTGGGATGTGTCTGGAATGGGCTCTCCCCTGGTAAGAGGAGCTTGATAGCGGGGTCGGGTAGTTAAGGGGGTGGGAAAAGATTTTCTGTTCTGATCTGATTCTGCCTTGTTTGGACATTGGGTCGACCTAAGAATGGATGGGTGGGTTGTGTTTTAATTAGAAGTGCCCCATTTTTATTCTATTTCTCTTTTTGTTGTGATGGTGGAGTTTGCAGCAGACACAAGATCACAAGATCTATCCATCTAATTCCCAAAATATTAATTGGGTTTTATGAAAATTCCTGAAAATCTTCTGGGGTCAGGGGCAGGTCTGAGAAAAAAAAACAAAATATCCAATCATTGGGGCAGATTTACTTACCCGCCGCGATTCGGGTCTTCCGGCGATTCACTAAGGCAGTTCCTCCGACGTCCACCAGGTGACGCTGCTGCACTGAAGTCCGCCGAGGTCTGCCGGAGTTCACCATCCTATTCCTGGTGAAGGTAAGTGCGTGACCTCCAAATCCGTCGGGTTTTCGTTCGGCCACGCCCACGATTTTGGTCGCGTGCATGCCAGCGCAGATGCGCCACAATCCGATCGCGTGCGCCAAAAACCCGGGGCAATTCAGGAAAAATGGGCGCAAATTGGAAATATTCGGGTAACACGTTGGGAAAACGCGAATCGGGCCCTTAGTAAATGACCCCCACTGTGTCGTGGTATAGTGATGTCACTGAGCCACATTGAGGTCAAGGATTGGCCACCCCAGTCCTTCGACCTTGAACCAATTGGAACCCATGATCCAGGAGTTTGATGTCGGCTTCCTCCGGCCACTAAACTCTTGGAAAACTTGATGCAACAATGTTCTGAAAATCGACTTGAGATTTGCACAATGGTTTGGGCAGAGTTTAGTTTTTCCTTCTCAGATTGTAACCTAAGATAAGATTCATCCAAACATAGCGCTATACCCCGATGTGATCCAGCGTAGCTTTCGCCCCTTGTACTGCCTGTTCCCGACTGTGCAGTATTTTTCCATATCTTTGGAAACATCATAGATGTGTTAGAAACAACTTGCATCTCCCTTCCTGAGCCGTGGTCTGTTCAGCGTCTAGACATAGATGCAGGACTGGGCTGCTAATGCGATCATTAGAAGGATTAGCTGGAACGACACAAAATGTGCCGAGCGTCTAAGTGATAGGGACATGTAGAACTGGCGCAGAGAGTGAGATAACACTGCAGCGCCATCACTCATTACCTCGGCGCTGGGGAAAAATAACATGCACTCAATCCTTCGAGGGGGAGCTAGCACTTTCCAAAAACCACCCACATCCTTGTACAAGGAGAGTCATGCCAAGCACATCTGTCCCATCTGTCCTTACCCGAGAGGAGAGATCGTCTCCATCTGCCATAGATAAATGTCATTACAAAACAAGAGAGGAACTTTATTGGGTTCATGGGAGTTCTCCCCCCTCATAAGTCCTCACCACGGAGGACACTGCCCAAAAACTCTCACAAAAGACCCCAGTGTTATGCTGCAGCTTGGCAGAGCCACCGACTAATATCTATCATCCCAGTCACAAATTATGTTCCTAATGTATTGCTGTTAGCAAACTTTGGCCGGAGGATCCGTCTACTGTTTATAAGAATTGTTGGATTTTAGGAATCCAGTGAATATAACTCTCTTACCTTTTTAACTTTTGCAATGCGAACCCTTTATGGTCAGGGGCACAGCCCCAATGACTCAATGCTTAGTATACCGGTGTCTCTTTCCTAGACACTAGTATAATTAAGAACTGAAAGAAGAGAAACTTCTAAACTCAAAGCGTAAGTGTAAAGTTACTGTTTTAGCACAGATGGAAGGAGCCTTGGACAACAATTCCAAGGATAGCTGCATCATGCTGCTGGCTTATTCCTAGCCTGATATACAGCCCGGTATACCTAGCATTCCTTATAATGGCATCAGCAAAGGGCATTCATATGAATCAGAACATGTTTGTAATTGGCTGACCTGAAGCATGTGATGAGTCACATGCTGGTTACATCACTCAAGGTCCTCTTTTCTTGCACTACTCTACTACTGCTCCTCCCAACAAGCCTCCTCTCATCCGATATGGATTCCAATGGTTACCAGATAGCATGGTGAAGCAAGTGAAGAGCAGCCAGGGGGCAAAGTAAAGCCTCTGCCAGAAGCTAAACACCTGCATATAGATAATTAGAGTAAATTAGAGAATAGATTGTTTTTGCTTAGTGCGGAGTTAGGCAGAAGTTTTTATACTTTACAGTTGTACCTTAAACCAATGTCTCCCTAGGAGAGGCCGCGTCAGGAAGTCTACCACAATCACCATGCCCTAAGGGTTTTGAAAGAAACAATGGAACATGTATAGGTAAGTTTATTTGAGACTTGAATACCTCTTACTTGGATTAGAGAAGATAGATAAAGTGACTAGTGTCACTAGTGTCAACCTGCACCAGGAGATTACATTTTGTCTACTTTGGGTCACCCAATACTCACCCACTTCTTGTACCTTCTTATTATTTTTAGATATAGATGAGTGTAAGGATCCGAACTTGTGTCAAAATGGACACTGCACCAACACTAGAGGGAGCTTTTCCTGTTTATGCAAAGAAGGGTTTCTTCTGGATTCCTCGAGGAGCAGCTGTATATGTGAGTTTTCACAATTTTGGTTGGATACATCTTTATCGTACATAACAGTATAATATCTGTTCAATGTTTCAGAAAACGAAAGGACAGCCAATTTTCTAAATATTTTTGTAATATTTTGTCCTTCTTCTCAGCTCATCATGTGATTTCGGAAGCCAAAGGTCCCTGTTTCAGGATCTTGCGGGACGGTGGTTGTTCCCTTCCTATACTTAGGAATATCACCAAACAGATTTGCTGTTGCAGTCGTGTAGGAAAGGCGTGGGGCAAAGGATGTGAAGGTTGTCCTCCCTTTGGCACAGGTAAGAAGCCATCAATGATGCCTTCAATACTGCTTGAACTGTAAACTTTGGGTTAACGCTTAAGATATCTCTATTATTTTATGTTGTAGAGGGATTTAAAGAGACTTGTCCCGCTGGTCCTGGTTACCATTACTCAGCTTCAGACTTGAAAATTAATCATCGCTTCGTTGGTCAAGATCAGGCAAGAGTTCCTGTCCTTCGTCAACCTGGATCCAGAGTACTGATCCCAACTACTGCTGCCCCACCACCGAAACCTGTCACGTGTAAGCATTTAGTTGTAGCTTCGGATATTCATATACAAACATATACACATATTTAATGTAATTTTGTATATATTTTTCATTCTGAGATATCAAAGAAATTAGTCAGGTCATGGTGATGGCCATTAACTTGGTGTTTGGACCACAATAATAGGAGGAGATAAAATTGAGCCTCAGGTGGATGGACTCTTTAACTACGATTGCCGTAAAAATTATTTTATGGTCCATTAAAGGGAACCTATCAGCACAAGCCTTTATTTGGCTCCGCTATGTCCCCGTAGAGAATAGTAAAGGTAAAGCCAAACAGTTTTTGTAGTAGAAATGGCTTTTACAAAAAAAAAAAAGATAAATTACGTGTTCCTGTATTGTATGCTGAGACTAGTCTACTGTCCCATGGATGTGGCTATCGAGGAGTGGCGCCCCTCCACCCACGCTTGAGAAACGGCTCCATCGTGCGTCTTTTTCGGATAAATCTTCTCGCTGATTGCGTCAGGCAATCATCGTGCCTGCGCGGTCAGCATCGGCGGCCGGACATGCGCAGATGAAGCAGAGCTGGCTGCATGGTCTCTGCATCCGTTTGTGCTTGCGCCACTCTACGCTCGTGGTTTCTAGACAGCGAGGAGCTGGGAGGTAGACAAACCCCGTAGCAATTGGCTACAAAACTGTTTGGGTATATCTATAGGGACTGGGGGAATTCATCATGACAGGTTGCCTTTAAGTTCATGAACAGATTATAAGGGGTGCGTTATCCATGCGGCAACAGAAGTATCTTAGGGGAAATCCTTCCCTTACTGAAGGTGGAAGACTGGACCATCTAATGTACATATGGAAATCACAACTTCCTCCGGAGAACCCAGGGTTGGTCTAGTTGAATTTTCGGTTCAGGTCTTTCTTCTCACTGTATATAGCCCATTCCCAGAGGAGTCTAACAGCAGCTTATTCACATTTCCTTCCCAAGACCCCAAACAGGCTCAGCTAAAAGTGCGTGGCCACCATCAGACCATGAGCCCCGCTACAGAAAGTGACGGATGAGACAGCACTCACGTCTACAGAATATGTTGGCCCTCGATCACACAATCTAAGTCTTTGCTCTTTTTCAGTTCCAAGTCGTTTCGTGGTGGAGGAGAGAAGACCGGAGAGTGATCAGAGCCGGGGTCGTGTCCCACCTCAGAGCCCAGAGAGGACACAGATACAGATCGACAGGTCTCCTTCTATAATACAAAGACTTCTCCCCACCCGGGCTCCACCGCAGGCTGAACGTGTGGAAACTGAAGTGGAGTCTCCCCCTCAGGGTAAGTCTATATATTATTATTATATATTATTATGTTGTGCTATAAGGAGCAGATTATTTTTTCTTTACTAATGTTCCTGGATGACGCTGAATTTAAGATCTTCTCTACCTTCAAAATCCATCATGATAAACCAGGGACACCTTATATCCGTAATCCATGGCCTCCTACCTTCTAAAATAAAAAATTATGCTAATGAGCCAGAAAGGCTCCTGGGAGCGTTACTAAAGCCTCCATGCTGCATATTCACGGGCCGTCACACTGTCTCCTTTTTCGTTTGCTCCCTCAGAACTTCTCCCTCCCTCTTCCTGATGTAATCTAACTGCAGCAGAGGAAGTTTCAGCACACAGTGGGCGGGGTTAAGTTATTCTGTTCAGTGTAATAGCCTGTGAGGCTGCAGCACAGAGGGGCTCTGGTAACATACCCCAAAGCCCTTCTGGCTCAATAGCATAATTATAAATGGATTTTAGAAGGAAGGAGGCCAAGCATAACAAATATAAGTCTTAGTGCCTGGATCTATGAGTAAGTGTCAGCAGAGCCCCTTTGTTCTGGGCTGTTACACTTCCTACCTCCCTCTGTGTGATATTACAGAAGGCAGTAGAGTGTAGAAGGAGCAGGGGGAGGGGGAGACGTGCTCTTGCACAGTGTAACAGCCTCTGAAGGTAAAGCACAGTGGGGCTCTGGTAACACCCCCAGAACCCTTCTGTCCCTGGTTTATCATGATGGATTTTGATGGTAGATTTTCTTTAATCTAATGATGCATGGCACAACAATGGCCCAGTTACACATGGTTACTCCATTCTATCTCATGGTTATGATTGTTTGAGATTTGGAATAATTATGGTAAACCACGTAGTGAAAATATTTTTGAGAGATTATGGTTCCTTTCTTTTACTATTGCAGAAACCAACTTGTGTGAGCTGAATCCACAAATCTGTGGTCCCGGACGTTGTCAGCCACGTCCCGGTAGTTACACCTGCGTATGCAACAATGGTTATTGGTTGAGCACACAGGGCACCCATTGCATTGGTGAGATATTAGCTATTTCTTCTATCTGACAGATTCATTTTTCATGTTTTATATGCATAATAACAGCCCGGGTGTGAGGGTTCTTCTAGGAACATCAAATTTACATAAGCAGTCCAGTCATAAGAAGATCAATGGTGACTGAGCTACTGAAACGCTCATTGACCAGCTAATAAACGAGGGGGGAGATCACATCTACAGTGGCCACTAGAGGAGAAATGTAGTACTGCATATTGGCCACAAACATGGTGCCACGTCCACTGCATGATGGAGACTGCTCACTGATTTACCCTTTTAAGTGCAAGCATCTCTACACCTCCCCTTCCCTCCGATGCACCAAATCAAATTAATTATATGATTTTATTAGGTTTTCATAGGGTTTTAAAAACAAAAACCTTTTGTACAAAAAAATGTCTTAGTTTTGCCATATTCTGAGGCTAATAATTTTTTCATACTTTGGTGTACAGAGCTGGGTAAGGTGTCATTTTTTGCAGGAGGTGATGACATTTACACTGATTTACCATTTGTGGGATAGTACAAACTTTGATCACTTTTTATTTCAATGTTTATGAGATGCAAACTAACAAAAAAGTGGGATTCTAGACACAAGCGCATTATTTTACCCTTTTTACGTTTTTTACATTTTTTTTTTTATTTTCTCCAGTTTTTTAAATATTTATTTTACAATTTATACACTGATCTGATTGATCCAAGCATATACTGCCATACTACAGTATATCAATAAGTAGCATTTTTGCAAATGATCTGTTACAATGTGCCACTGGTATATTGTAACAGATCTGCAGAAATGACAATGCCTACAGTCTTGTATAGACTCCAGGCCAGCACGACGACGGATCTTCGTTTCTCAATGATATTGTGGGACCAGGAAATTTAAGTTTTGGTCCAGGTGCATCCCACGCGTCCCGGACATGTTGCTGGATCGGTGGCAGTCCAGCAAATTGATGCCCCTACCTGCTAGCCATGGCTGTCATTGGCCAGGGTGGACACCCCTAGCATCTATCCGAACCCATAAACCTGAACTTAAAAAGGAAACCTGCTCGTCCCTAGCCACAAGCGACGATCACAGCCCAGATGACGGCACCTATGTGCCATTTTGTCTGGAGTTTCAATTATAAAATATACAGTTCCGACTTACACACAAATTCAACTTAAGAACAAACTTAAAGAACTGATTTTGTAGCACTGTCTGTACTATTCCAAATTCCAAAGATAGAATCTGCAACAGAAACCCTCCCGATGAAGTCTCCAATGTATGAAGCGCCGAACACAAACCAGAAGAACCTCCCTAGCGTCCTACGCACCAGTCGGTTTTGATGTTGTATCCGCATTAGTAGATTTCTGCGTGACGAAGATTATCCAGGTCCAACATGAAACTATATATCTCTGAAAAAAGCCAATTAAACACAAGCATGAAACATTAATTTTGGGTGGAATTAGACGAGATAAACTAAAACACCAAGATGAAGACCATTTGTCTCCGAAACGCGTCTTCCGTAACTCCGCCCACCATTAAAGTTTTAGCTTTTCACATGGAACATGCATGATAACACTATGAAAGTTTTTGGCAATGGGCGACTTGGCGCCTCCTGCTATTGAACAATCATCCCTCCATTACACGGCTTATTAACAAGATGACTCGGGATTTGGAACAAATATGTCCAGAAATTCCAGGAAATGCATTCTCATGGTTTCTTCTTTCCAATTAACAGCTATAAAAACACTAAACATTAATCAAATGGAGAGAAAAAAACAAGAAACAAACTGTGGTTGGCAGATCCCCCGGCGATCCACGCAGGAATGTTCTGCCACATCTGTAGCCTCAAAGTCTGAGCTTCACCACGACGACTTTTATTTTACGGTTTCTCAATCCTCAAGGGACGAGAAACACGAAACAATCGACATATTGTTGTTTAGATTAAGAGATATAAACATTTTGCTTCTGGTTCTGGAATGTGGACCTCCAAAAGGTTCTGTTAAAATTCACACTCAATTTTAAAATCAGTTTTCAGCTGAGCTCTCAAAAAACGAAAGATGCTTAAAATGTTGTCCTTTCACCCAGAGCACAGACTTTTTGGACATGTTGGGAATTGAAGATGTATAATAATAATAATAATAATAATAATAATAATTCCTTTATGTATATAGCGCACACAGATTACGCAGCGCCGCACAGACCTGCCAGATCAGTCCCTGTCCCCAATGGGGCGGAAAATGTAACCAACCTACCAGTATGTTCTGGAGTGTGGGAGGAAACCGGAGGACCCGGAGCCACTGAAGAGCCAAATCCTGCTCTATAACATGCTGCCTGCAGATAGGACACTATGTACAATCTGCTCAGCTCCTCCTGCTCTATAACATGCTGATTGCAGATAGGACACTATGTACAATCTGCTCAGCTCCACCTTCTCTATAACATGGTGCCTGCAGATAGGACACTATGTACAATCTGCTCAGCTCCTCCTGCTCTATAACATGCAGCCTGCAGATAGGACACTATGTACAATCTGCTCAGCTCCTCCTGCTCTATAACATGCTGATTGCAGATAGGACACTATGTACAATCTGCTCAGCTCC